>VWZG01000900.1:489864-559069 GCA_013396735.1 Grallaria varia
CCCTGTCACCGGCTGCTGCAGCCCTGTCACCGGGTGTATCCCTGTCACCAGCTACTGCATCCTCTGCACCCCTGTCACCGGCTGCACCCCTATCACCGGCTGTATCCTTGTCCCCAGCTGTACCCCTGTCCCCAGCTGTAACCCCGCATCCCAGTCACTGACTCTACCCCTGCCACCGGCTGCACCCCTGTCACCAGCTGCTGTATCCCCTGCACCTCTGCCATGGGCTGTACCCCTGTAACTGGCTTAATCCCCTGCACTCCTGTCACCAGCTGCATCCCTGTTGCCAGCTGCATCCCCTGCATCTTTGTCACCAGCTGTACTCCCGTTACTGGCTTAATCCCCTGCACTCCTGTCATCAGCTGTACCCCTGTCACTGCCTGCACCCGTGCCACTGGTTTTTCAGCGCCACTGGCTAAACGGGTGCCACCAGTTATCTCGGTGCCACTGGCTGCACCAGTGGGTGTTCCCAGCTTTATTGGTGCCACTGGCTGCGTTAGCGCCACTGGGTGTCATTAATAACGTTTCTGGTGAAAATCAGAGATTCTCACCCCATAGAGCACATCCCAAGCACTGGATTAGTGCCTGTGCTGCGATCCCCGCTGCAGCAAAAACCTTCCCAGGGTGGGATATTCGCAGGGAAATCAGCTGTGTAACAAGCAAATGCCCACAGCAATTGGCATTGAGGCAGGCCAGGTCACGGCCACACCATTCCCACTTTCCACTTTCACTCCCCAGCTTCTGATTTTAACTTATATCCTGCTTTTTCATACTTCTCATTCCCCTCCATCCTCACAGTGGGGATGAAGAAGGCCGTGCCCCCTCAGCCACCACTATTCCTGCTCCACTGCTGAGTGACCCCTGCCCAGGAGAAACCACCCCCTCCCCTTGCCGCAGGTGATGCATGACCACAACAGCTGGAAAAGCATCTTGCAAACTTCCACTTTTCCCTCCCTACTCCAGCAGCTGGAAAAACCTCCGTGTCTCCCTCCCTGCTGCAGCAGGCAGCATGGGCATAGGTGGGCATCCATGGGTTCCCTGTCGCTCTGCCTCCCGTAGTTCACTCCTCTTTTCCCACATCTCCACGAGTGGCGTTTCCCTGGGAGCGGCAGAGCAGAATAGAGCACAGCTCACGGCATTCCTTGCCCCAATACGGCTGCGCCGCTGCGGGGCACGGGGACTTTCCCAGGCCTGGACTCAGTCTCCTTAAGTCACCCGACCTGCTATGTAAGCACAGGCGCACGCCTCGGTGTGAGCATAAACACCAGGAGCACAAGGCAAATCGCCTCGAGTGAGCCTGATGCTCCGGGAAAAGCAGGAAAAGTTGTCCACAGGCTTTGGGCAGCGCCTTCTGTGTGGTTCAAGACTTTGGTTGTAAGAGTTAATCCGCATGCTGAGCATCTCGGGAAGCAAAGGAGCAGATCAGCTCTTCCTCTTGAAAATACATTTATCTCGGAAGATAAAGGACCAAATTTATCCCCATTGCGTTGCAGGGTTTCTCTCCTCCAGCCATTTAGCATTTCTTGAGCTTTTTTTTTTTTGTATCTGTGATGTTTCATTTAATGAATGAAGGCAAGTCCTGTACCCTGGCAAAAAGACTCAGGACATTAATTTTACAGGAGCCAGGCTTTTAGATTCCAGTGACCTTAGAACAACATTAGTATTAAATGTATTTGAATAAACCCCTTAGGGTTGAACACACTTTCCAGCAATGCTGAATATCCTGCCAGAGAACAGACAGATTTTTTGCCTGTTCCTGCGGTCCAGAAGGCCACTGTTCCAAAGGGAATCACCGGACTGGTGTTGTAGTGGGAATATGGGCTTTTTGCAGTAGCACTGCACTTATGTCAGAGGGGTTTGATTTCCTTGTGCATTTCACTGTCCTCTGGCAGCCTCTGGATGTTGGTAATAGCAGCTACCAGTTCCCAGTGGTGTTTATAAAACCATTATGCAAACCCACTACATCCAGTAATCCCGAAATAATACCCAAACTACCCAATAATACCCCAAAATAATGGTTGCACGAATGCTGTGGGGCTAAGTGACTGTAAGTGTGGGTCAAGACCAAGCAGTTTGACCTTTTGGCCAAATCACGTCTTCATCATCTTCATCTTAACAGCTGTGTAATGAGTGCGTGACTCTCCCTGACTTAAGCAGCTGGATGTGTTTATATGGAGTTGCTGATCCCAGGAAAGCATATCCCTTCGTGTCTCAAAGCAAGAACAATGATCTTGGCTTTAAAACAGTGGCCTTGCAAACACAAGGCAGCAACGCTGTGCTCTTTGCAACAGGGTTCTGGCTTTTGAAGCCTCGAGGCTCCCCGCGATCATGGAAGCTGGAAGCTTCTTGTGCTGGTGAAATCACAGATGAGATTGTGGCAGCATCCCAGGGCTCTGGGAGCTGTGGCTTCATGAAGGCAGAGCCTACGGCGAGCCTGCTGCGAGCATCCCGGAGCAGTGGGAGAGCTGGCGTGGGTGCTGTGCTGCAGCCGGACACGTACGCACACACTGAACACGGGGGACAGAGCCGGGCTGTCGCTGTAATCACCGTATATCTGTGCTGCGAGGCTGTAGATAGCTCACACAGATTTTCCGTAGCATTTCACTTGGAAGTTGCAGTTGATAGCTATTCCATCAGATAAAATGGTAATGCGAGCGAGTCCGGCAGCAAAGATGGGAATTTCAGCTCTCAGTGGAAAACTGGAGTAGTGCCTTGGATTTCTGAGACGTTCTGCATTTGTTCTGCCCCATGACCAGCACAAATGCAAGAAATTGGGGTTATTTTCTTGCTTGGGTTGACCTGAAGTACTCCGGGAAAAGAAGCAAGATGCAAAACAGGAGCCACCCTCTATTTGAAACCGCCCTTTCATGGAAAGCTTTAGGGGAAAGTAATTACATCTAAAGCAAGTTGCAGCCTTTAGCCTCAGTCAGGCTGTAATTGACTTTATCGGAGCATCAGCGCACCAGGACCAGTGCGGATGAAAAGCAATGCAGGGGTTGACCTCCACAACCACACATGGCCCACAGTACTGGCTCAGGGACAAGGGGTCTTGGACCAGGGAAGGAGTAGGGAAGGGTGTATGGTGAGGGCTGGAGCAGCAGGAAATTTGCACCTCTGTCCTGCACGATGCAATGTGGCTCCCCCCCAAAGCACCTTCCCACCACCCCCCTGTGACCTGCCTTTACTTGCTCCGGGCACGAGAGGAATTTGATGGGACTTGGGCAGCACGAAGGGATGGAGTTCACCTTGGGGAAGTGGATCCGTCTCAGGAAAAAGAAAACAAACTAAAGATCTCTGCATGTCTCCCTGGAGAAGGAGGAAAGGCTGGCTGGTGATGCAGGATCTTGCATTGGCTCTGCACATCCAGGCTCTGTCTGCAGGAGATGGCTGCTCCTGCCCTTTTCCATGCTTGGTTTCAGGCTGGAAAAAAAAAATGCAGGAAAAAATTCTGTGATGTGAATATCCCAAAGTCGGTGGCACTCAGCTACATGCTGAGTGGAATGAAACTGAAATGATTCCGAATGGCAGCTGTAAAATTGGGAAATGATCCAAGCAGGCCAGGTTGCCTTTCTCCTCAAAGTGCAACAGTGATCCCACCCTGAGCATCAGCCTGTCATGGCAAAGGGACCCCATGAGCACCCCGACATGCTGCAGCTGCCAAGTCATTGTGCTTTCTGAGGCAGACCTGGCCCTGGCCACAAGGCTTGGCCTCTCCTCTCTCCCTGGCCATTTCCTTGACTCCCTCTCTCCAGTGGCTCAAAAAGCCCTCCCGAGCAGCTGCCCCATTCCCTCCCAGGGTGGGTTTGGGTTAGGTTTGCACGCCCCGTGCCAGGGCCCGGCGGTGGGTCACGCTCCATCTGCCACCCCAAACCCCCATCACCAGCAGACTGGCACACTCGTATCGGCTCATCACAAGTTGTTCTGAGGCTGCCCGAGGTTTTAACATGCCAGCGGGTAGACAGGAGCCCGAAAGGATCATGTCTCTCCCGAAGGGATCAGCTTCCGAATGCAGGCAAATGCAGATTGGTTTTAAATCCAGCTGGAAGCGGCGAATCCGCTCTGGCCACGCGCAGGTGCTGGTGGTGCCGGGGCTGAGCCGCTGCCGTGCAGCCAGGCACGAGGCATGAATCTGAGCCAGGGATGGGGATGCTCACAGGCAGGACACAGGCTCAGCGGCCAATCCCACGTGCATTTTTGCCTCCCAAACCCACACCTCTGGCAGATGGTTGCAGCTTCCTGAGGTGCTGGGGCAGCTCACAGGATAACTAACTAGTCTTTCCCACAGAAACAAATGGCCACAGCTTTATTAAATCAATATTAATTCATAATCTTTAGCAGACAATTATAGTTATCTCACACACAAAACTACCCACCTCTTCAAATCTCTGATCTGACAGGGTTATAATTAGCTTATTACTGGCCATACATCTGCTAATAACTTTTCCCTCAGCCCTGTGAAGTGAATTAAGGAGCGCTAATAAACCATGGCTGTTAATCCATTTATATGTCTTATGCTTTTGTCTAGGCACTGAATTTAAAGATACATAAAAAGGGGTTTTCTCTTTCCTTTCCTCCAAGGTCTGACCACCTCACAGCCCCTGGATGCTGGGTGTGGACAAGGTGTTCCTCTCGATGTCCTAGCAGATGCCATCCTCACCAGGAGCAGGACGCAACAGGAAGCTTGGGACAGCACTTCACAGGCTGAAAAACCTTGGGATATTTGTGAGCAGGAATATTTTCCTCAATGCTTTCTCATTCTCAGGCCCAGCACCCTTGACTTGCATGAGGCAGAGGGTATTTGGGAAGGTCCACTGGCAAGGCTGTGAAATCCCCCCAAAAAAACCCCATGGGAGGGCACAACAGACAGGCAGGCAGGGAAGGGCTCTGGGCAGTGCTCCCAGCTCAGCCGGCTCTCGCTCCACACCACAGAGCGTTGCCAGTGCTGGTCATTAGCAATAGGGAAAGTGAGATCAGACGCGGCTGGGGCTGATGGAAAACGTTGATCTCAAACGATGGCCGGTAATAAAGGACAGCGGAGAGGCACTGTGTGATGTGATGAGATAAAAGCAGATGGCTGGCTGCTGCTTCTAATTATAGGACCCTGCTAACGAAGAGGGCGCTGATTAGACTGACATTGTCCTAGGACGTGCATTTGCAGAAGGATCTGGTGCTAGGGCTCGGGGTTCAGGGGTGCTGTGGTGGGGATCCCCACTGCCTGCCAGGAACAGCCCCAAAACCTGCTTCTGCCCCGTCTCTTGCCCCACCACCTGCACCCACAGCCCCAGGTGAGGTTTGTTCCCACCGTGGGAACAGTTGGCTCAGGGGCTGGGGGAGATGTCAAGGATGTCCCCCTGTGTTTGGGTGGTGGCGGGTGGGAAAGCCCTGAAGTCTGTCACCAGCCCAGGAGGCTCTGAGCTCCAAGCCCCTGAAGACAAAAGGAAGTTTCTTTTGAGTAAGAAATGCGGTTGAGTCTCATGGGTGAATAATTTATGATGCTTACTGTAATGAGACAGAAAAAAAACACTTTGAGTTCTGGTTTCATCATATTTTTGGCTATGAGTAAAACAGTAGAAAATGATGAGGGCTTCCCACAGCAAAGCCGAACACCGAGACTGAAACTGGTAGCCAGGCCACTTCTAACCAGTGAGTTGATCTTATGCATATTTTTGGTCATGTTGGCACTTTTCCTCCTCCATGGAGGAGATCTGAAGTGTATTTGTAATGACAGCTCTGTCTCTTGCTTGGCTGAGCTCAGCTGGGGATGCAGGAGCCTTCCCTTGTGGCAGAGAGGGGGGCACCCACCAGCCTGCCTGGGTTGGTGGCAGTGCCCCACCGTGCACCCACATGGGGTAGCTCGGGTATCCCTGCACCCATGTTCCACCCCATGGCATCACTCTGCACCTTTTTCCCATTTCCCTGTGATGGCTTTTGGGCACCTGAGGTGGCCCTGGAGTGAAAATTCCCATAGGAGGGGATAACTTGCTGGCACAGAGTCCTGAAGGAGGATTCCCCATGCTTCCAGCCTCCGTCCCTGCGAGGATAGCAGGGTTTGGTTTCCTTCCACAAAAAGCTAAGCTGAAATCAGAGCCGATCCAGAGCCCCTTCTCCCCCCTCCGATGCCACCCTTGCAAAGCTGCTCACCTGATTTGGATGCACTGCTCCGTGCAGGAATTGCAAAGTTTTGTTGGTGGAGGTTTTTTCATTTTAAGACATCTGGTGTTTTTTGGGGACTGGGAAAAACGTATTTCCCTCTTCTGTGTCTCTTGAACTGCAGCAAGGGCCCTGCATTGGGATGAAGAAGCATCTTTTAACAAGTGATATGGGATGGGCAGCCTAAGGAGAAGCCAGAAAAAATGAGGCAGAAATTTTGTGACATGGGAGGTGGACAGAGTGGCCGGTGAGCAGCTGGCTGAAATTGGGCAGAATCGCAAAAAAATAAATACAAATTTAACTCAGCAAAACCAAACCAATGCTTGAAAGTCAGGCTCTAAAAGAAATCTAAATATCTTATTCAGGCAATGACTTTTTCTGGGCGAAGCCCACAGGAATGACCTACATGGCCCTGAATTGGTATTTTCAGTGTGGCTGGAAAGGCAGGGAAGAGACTCAGAGCAGTGGGTGAGGTGATGGGGATGAGACCAGGCACCCGTGTGCCCACGGGGTGGCTCCTCCCGGTTGGGAGAGCTCTACTTGCTTAAATTAGAGCAGCTTTTTGGGAGGATCCTGTAGCTGAGCTACGGGCATCTTTCCATGGACAGGGAGCCCAGCAAGCGCCTGTGAATTCCCTGCAGGATGACTGCAGGAATTTCAAACCCTGCTTAGAGAGACGGAGCAGTTGCCAGGGCACCCAACCTTTTGACATCTTAATGAGCCAAGAGTTCAAAAGGATTTTTTTTTTCCCCTTTTTGTATTTTCCCTCCCTTCTCAGAGAATTAGACTTTTCATCTCCCTCCTCCCAAGTACGAGACAGGCAAACAGGGGATGACAAATGAGCGTCTCGCTCCACCTGAGGAGTTCAAGCCGCAATCATCCAGCTCCTTGTAGCTCCAAAGAGCAGGGAAGTGCCAGCACGCGGGAGAGGAGATGTAATTAGGTGCGATTCAAGAACAGCTCATCAGCTATATTTAACAGACGGGCCAATTCCAAGGCAAGCAAAGCCCCACGGAGGAGCCAGGCTGTGGCAGAGCTGTGCTCCCCCAGCCCTGGCTCTCCTCTACTGAGTTGTTTGTGTTTCTGCCTGAAACACTCTTTATTTTGCCTTTTTTTAACATTTTGTTTTGCAGTTTTAAGATGTAATGGTTGTTTATCCTGTAAACATCTCATCTGAGTAGGACCCTCTCATACAGTTTTTTTTTAGCATATAGAGTTTCCCTTTCACTGGGATTAAAGTTAGTTGGAGGAAGAAGAGCACAATGGCCCCTTTTATCCTAATCTTTCTGCCTGGAATAGATGAAGAGTCCCGACTGAGTCCTGATGACATACCACAAAGGACACGGTAACAGAGGAGACACTGTGCCTTCATCTGAGGGAGGGGAAACTTCAGGAACCAGCCAGCTGAGGAGCCACAGGAGATGCTGAATGCATGCTTGCCTATGAAGAGATCTTAAATACACAAACTGCATTGAAGTATCAGATTAACAACAAAAATCACTGAAGTAATCATTGCAGCTCCCTGGAAGATTACTCATATTCTTCACCCTAATGAAAGTTGACAAGAGGACAGAAATTTAGTGTGTCAAACTTTGGTGATGCCTTCCCAGCCACCACAGGCCAGAAGATGGGACTGGTGATGCTCAATAGCTGCAAGGCCCAAACCATGCTGGTGCCCATTCCCTAAAGCAACTCACCAAGTTCAAGGATATGACGACCAAAAGAGGTATCAAAACACCCAGGGCAGAGTCCTCAGGCCCGTGGGAATGGGTTCTTGCCTCCAACGAGGCTGGAGCTGCAGCAGGCGAGTCTGTGGAGAGCAGGGCATGCTTTTCTCCACAGGGGAGGATAAAAGAGCTATTATGGAGATGCAGGCTCTGCTCAGGCTCAGGCTCAGCTCCTTGCAAGCAGAGGGTAAAGAGCTACTTATGCTGGAACATAAAAGCTGGGAGACAGCAGAGCACTATAAATAGGGCATATAAACTTTCAACTGACAAGACTCTGATTTTGTTATTGTAAAAAAAAAAAAAAATAAAAAAGAGAGGGAGAAAAAGTGCCTAGGTGGAGCTGACAAAGAGGGAAATACATGCAGAGTACAGGTTTGTTCCCAGGAACACGCTTATTATAAGTCAGATGTAGTTAGAGCTATTACTTTAGCTTCAAATGAATGGAAGGAGAATAAATCTGCCTTTGTGCAAGGCTGCCTGCAAATAGCATCTCCCTCTAGCAAACCTGCAATTGTGTTTGCATGAGACATTTGTTAGAATAAATGCAATTTAAAAAGAAAAACAGTTCACACCTACGGCAAAGGAAGGCTGGTGATAGGAATGGCAACCAGCAGGGGAGGAGGTTGAAGCACAACAGGCTTTGGCAGCCGGAGGGCAAAGCCTGTGGCTCTGGAAGGGGCTCATCTGGGATGGCTGAAGGGATGGAGATCCTGTGAGCTGTGGACAGCTCACCCACGGTCCCTGTCCCCACGCATCACTTCTTTACACCAATCACCCCAAACTGCTGAGCCACTTTCAACCATTTTCCCACCTTCTGTCCCCAAAGGGTGGTATGGTTAAACACAGGATGAAGCACACTGGAGCAGCCACACCATCATAGCCTCGGGAGCAAACCCTGAGGCATGTCCTGTGTCCATGTAGCCAGGACAGTGCAGGGATGGGCATCCCAGCAGAGTTTATCTTCTATGAGAGCTGACTGAAAGAGAAGAGCACTTCCTTCGAAGTTTTTGGCTATGCATATTTTATTCCTAAACTACTTTCCCAAGGTAATGAAAGTGCTTGGGGGTTATTTTTCTTCTGTTTTCAGCAAAGTGTTTTTCCTCCCCAGAGCACATCACCGCCCTATTCTGACGTCCATCCTGCACAGCTGGAGCAGCTTCGAGGGGGGAACCTGCAGGATTGGCACCTCTGGGGTCTGCTCGTCTCCTCACGACACCCAGAGGCACATCCGTGCCCACTGGCAGCTTCCCCCAGGTTGCAACACCACCCATGGACTGTGGCTTTTGACTGGCAAATGCAGCATCTTGCTTGGGCAATGACCTATAAAGAGAGAAAACCCTCTGCAAAGTCTCCTCCCGCCTTCTGTTATTATTGTTATTATTATCTTTAATATTATTCCCATTGAATTTATAGGAGTAACTGCCTGGGAAAATGACTTTACCTCTGGTTCCTTCATAAATTTTTAATAGAGCAGAAATAGAAAACCAAAAGGGATTTAAAAAAAAAAAAAAAAGCGTTAGCGTCAAACTCTGGCTCTATTCATAATTAATTATACTTTCAGAGGGAGGGGAAAAAAAAAGAGGAAACATAATTACAAGCTTCTAGTGAGAACATTCATTATCATGCTAATGCAGAAATCAGCACTGCTGCGCCTGTGTGTGTGTGTGTGTGTGCGTGCGTGTGTGTGCGCGCCCTGGCTCCCGCTAATTACCCCGCAGCCATGTGTGTCATTCGCACGGTTGCCTCGGCTCTGCGCGGGGTTGTAAAGCCAAAGCTGAAGGCGAGGAGGTGAATCCCAGCCCGGGCCGATGGGACCGGCCGGGGCTGGGGGTGGATGATGTGCTGCTGCCAAGGCTGGGTTTTGCCTGGTGCTCCCCAGTGCGGGCTCCTGGCGTGCTCCGGACGAGGTTTTCATCAGCGAGTGACATCCCAGTCTCGATATTTGGGGCTGATAAGCCATTGCAGGGGCGTTAGGAGGCGTCTCAAGGTGTGAAGAGCGGCACGTACCAGGGGAGGAAGGAACGAGCCAGGCTGCGGGAGGAAAGAACCCAGAGAGTGGTGGAAGTGGAGAAAAACAAGGCAATAGTTCAGTACCTGACAAGTTCCCACATTTGCCATGCTGAGATGATTCTCACCTTACAGAGAATTCTGCCCAGGAGAAGCATTTGGGCTCAGCTGGGCTGCAAAACCACCCTGGACAGGGTGGCCCAGTTGTTCCCAAATGCCAGGGAAGAAAGGCAGATTTTCCATAAAAGAAGAGACTTAATTAACGCCAGAGCACGGATATTACCGGCAATAGGTGCTTTTTCCTCCCTTTTCTATCCTGTTCCATTAGGCACAAGCGATGCCAGCACTGAGCCTGGCAGAGTGCCCCAGCACAGGACCCGAGTGCCTGACTGCCCCCAGCATCCATGTGAAAAAACACCTGGAAACCAGACAAAAACCTCTTCCTCAGCATTCCAAGGGGGCTGGTGGTACTCAGTGGGGCCAGGCACAGAGGCGAGCCTACTCCTGGTGGGTACTTGAAGCTCCAGTCGTAATCAAGGAGGAAAACTGCAGGCTCAGATCCATGGCTTGAACAGTGTGTTCGGTCCCAGACATGTTTATAGACATGAGTTATGTAAATTATATTAAACCTAAGTTCGGCATCTGCACAATCTGAGCATTTCTGGGGAGTAATTAAATGGATTTCCCATTATTTCTCGAGCTGCCAAGTGAATGCCCTACTTTGATAAGTCAGAGCACTGATTTTCCCTGGCAATAAATCCTCCATCAGACTGCAGGAGCCAGAGCCTGGCAGGCAGAGTGAAGCAGAGAGGCAGTTGTGGGACACTCAGCCCTTTGGGATGTCTTAAAAGCCTCGGAGCAAAAGAGCTCCAAGGGCTTGCCTGTGGTATGTTCTTCCTGCAACAGGCAGACAGAGAGGCCAGAGATGGGCAGCTGGAGAAACTCAGGAGCAGCCAGTGCTCCAAAAAGGGATTAAAGAGGGAAGAGGTAGAGCTGAGTGTTGGTGTGGTGCCATCTCTGGTTCAGTAGTGCTCTGCTCCAAGGAGAAGGACTGTGATAATTAAAGGAAGATCACTGCTTCCCTTGCTCTGGCAGAATATTGGAGGGAGAAAAGATGGAGCCAGGGTTGAATGCCGTGGGATTCAATGTGTGCCTCCAGCCCCCTGCAAACACCTTGTTCCTGAAATTTCCTCCTATGCAGCATGAAGGCCCTCCTGGGCACTGCCAGGATCAGGGCTGTCTGCTGGGTCCAACTTACAGTGATGCTTCTGGAGAGCTGCTGAAAAGGGATGACAAAACTTCCACGGGAATACCCATTCCCCAGGTGTGACAGCTCTCCTGTACCTCCATCCAGGGCACAGCAAGGAATTACTGTCCTAAAATCCAGTGGCTGCTTTACCAGCCACCTACAAGACTGTGTTTCGAGCACCTCGGAGTATCCCCAAGCAGAGGAGCATCTAACACTTTAAAAATTAACCAATTTTTCTTGGCATAAAAAGCAGCTGTTGGCACACCTTATGAGCACATTAAGTGGAAAAACATTAAAAAACCTCTGAGAATTGCTTGCCCAAAAAGCCACCGTTACCCAGGCATGACAAGTTCCCCATCCAAAGATGCTCCACCAGCAGTACCAACACCTCACTGTTGGTGTGGAGGGTGGAGAGATGGGTAAGTTGATGGCCGGAGTCCCGAGGATAAGATCAGAGATTATTTTTTTTCCCCAAAGGTGAGCTTTGTGCAACATCTGGGAGCCATTCCCTTTCCCATGTGCTCTGGCCTCGCTCACCCTCCAGCTGTGCCTACACATTCAGGGTTGCCTGCGAAGCTCCCCGACCCACACCAGCCCTGGATGAATGGACCAGGCAGCGTTTTCATCCTGGGGCTGAGCTCGGGACTGTTTGGGAACCTGGAGCATAATTGCTCTGCAGAGTCTGCCAGCAGCTCTAAAAATATCCAGCCCACCTCAGCATGCAGACACTCCCATTTTATCCAAAAATGTATTTGGGAGGCGGAGGTTAAGAGTGGCACTGGGTGCTGTGGCCTCAAAAAGAGCAATTTGAGGGAAAATAAAGGTGAAAAAAGCACAATTTGGCCATCTCCATGACACCGGGCAAGCAGTGGGGGGCTTGGCGTGGAGATTGGCCGGGGCTTGCACACCCACCTGGTCCTGGGGGTTGTGGTCAGCACATCTCCAGTGTGTCCCCAGGCTCTGCTCTGCCCCGTTGGAGTACTTTCCCAAGGCATAAAGCAGACCTCAGGTTTTATGTGAGCGTCTAAAATGGGTTATCACACAAGGGAGAGATGAGCCTGCCGTGCCCCCTCCCTGAACGCCCTTCCCAATAAAGGGCCTCACTGTTCTTCCAGATGATGAAACCGGAGCCAAACGCCCTGAAAGGAAACAGATGACCTCTTGTGCTGGGAACCGCTCCGGTCTCGCCGTTAATTTGATCCCCGCTGGAGTGGCTGCCTGCCCAAAGGAAAAGCAATAAGCCACTCCATGAGGATCCCTGTCCTGTCCTAGGAGGGAGGGAGGTGCTTCCCACCTGGTCCCTAATGAAGCAGCTCGTTAGGGATAACTGGATCTGAGCCCCCACCAGCACCTGCTGTACTGCCGCCTTTCCCCAGGAATTTTGCAGGAGATATTTGGCCTCTGCCAGTGTGGGTTGATGTTTAAGTCCTCGACAGCCCCGAGTGCCAGTAGGAGTCATGTCTTTATGCAGAAAAGTCATGTCAAGCATTGCTCCCCTCGACCAAAATGTTCCTGGATGCAGAATGTGGCATCTCAACATCCGTATTTTTGCAAAGCAGATGCAGCCCAGGCCATGGTTCAAGTTTTTTTTTGGTGTGTGTTTATAATCAATCAATGGGAAAATAAAACCAGATTGTGCGTGCCCTTTATAAATATGTTTTACAATGTATGAAAATAGCCCTAAAGCTTTTCCCAAAAGTCTCCCTGACGGGGTTTGGGAACAGCCAGTCCAGCTGTGCCAGGGGCATGTATTTGCTGAGCATCCCCATGCTCTGCCCTCTGTGCAGAGAGCTGTTAGCAATCCACTGAGCAAACTGAGAAATGGTGCGGGAGATAAACCCAAAAACCAGACGTGGTGATGTACAGATGATATGTATATGAATGATGACAAACAGGTGATCTCTGAGGTCCCTTCGAATCCAAATTATTCTATGATAACGCTAAAAATACCGGCTCATGGTGCTTTTTTCATGGGATTGGCAGGGACAGCACCTGTCCCAGCACAGCCTCCCCATACCCAGGGCAGGGCTTTGGGAAACACCAGAAACACCAGGGCATGGACAGCCCAGCTTAGCAAACTCCTCTCTTCTCTTGTTGTACTTTCTCCATCTGTACCAAATAGCAGAGCTATGAATATTCAAGAGACAAACGTGTTAAAAATTGTTGACATTTTCAGGATTGGCTCGCACTAGCCAGAGAACGTCATTCACAGTAATTACAAATAAAATCCACAGCCCTTCACAGATGACAACAAATCCAAATGGCCTTTTTGCACAGTGAAAATATTAGCCTTAACACTTTTTTTTTTTTTTTTTGGTATCTTCCAACCAGTTGCTGCTTTCACAGGCATCTCTGAGAGAGCTGATTTGGGGAAGACTTTTCCCATTGCAGTTGCATTTGCTGCCTTGTACAGAAAGTGAATAGCACTTTTTTTTCCTCCCTCTCATTTGAGAGTTTTCTTGGTAGGGATGAAACCACGAAACAGAAGGCTGCCTAAATGAAATTATTAACCCAGAGAAACCACTGAAGGAACTTGATTAATTTGCCAAGTAACAGAGCCCGGTTTGTTCTTTTAGGCAACACATCTTAAAGTAATTGAATCACCCCCTGAAAAAAAAAAAAAACAGTAGATGATTGAGCCCTGAGGTACACTCATTCACTATCCTTAATAAATCTCTCTTTATGAAGGAGGTAGTATGCTTTTCTCATCAGAAACCTGTTAATTTTTTTCTCCTTTAAGTAATTGAATACAAAGTTCAAAATCTATCTGCAGCATCCTCCAAAAAAAAAAAAAAAATCAAAGGCTTATCTCCTGCTTCATCTCAGCAAGTTAATTATGCTCTCATAATTGAGTTAAACCAGCAGGTTATTAAAAATACCACAGGATATTTTTGGTTTTTTAATGAAGTACCATGAGCCCCAAAAACCTTTGGCAGAACCAAGTATCCCAAGACCTGGATCGTGCCCTGATGGACCACTCCAACCTTGTTCCATTTAAGAGCAGGGGCTAAGGTGGATTTTTCCCCTCTTTTTTCAGAAGCAGGAGATGGGCCCATCATCAGCTGTGGTATCACAGCCCCAGCCAGAGCTGCAGAGCTGCCTGGCACATCCACAGGCACGTCTGTAGCCCAGCAGTGGTTGCTGAAGGCAATGATACATCTCCCCTCCGTCTCAAGACAAAAGGATCTGGCTGTACAGGCTTGCATTGTAGAATGGAATCATCGATCCACAGAATGGCTTGGGTTGGAAGGGACCTTAAAGGTCATCCAGTCCAACCCCCTGCCACGGGCAAGACACCTTCCACTAGACCATGTTGCTCCAAGCCCTACCCAACCCAGCCTTCAGTGTTTCCAGGGATGGGGCAGGCACAGCTTCTCTCGGCAACCTGTGCCAGGGCCTCCCCACCCTAACAGGGAAGAAATTCTTCCCAATATCCCATCTAACTTTGCCCTCTTTCAGTTTGAAGCCATTGTCCCTTGTCCTGCCCCTCCAAGTCCTTGCCCAAAGTCCCTCTCCAGCTCTCCTGTAGCCCCTTTAGGCACTGGAAGGGGGTCTAAGGTCTCCTCAAAGCCTCTTCTCGAGGCCGAACAACTCCAACTCTCCCAGCCTGTCCTCATAGGAGAGGTGTTTCAGCATCTTTGTGGCCATAACTGAGATATCTTTGATTGTTCTCCAAGAAACCTGTGTTGAGTTCTGTGGTGCCCTGGGATGGAGGAGGAGCCCCCCATGCTCCACCACGATGCACGTGGTGCTTCCACGTCAAGTGTATTTCTAATCAGCATTTCACGTCAAATATTACCCATTCAACTAATTCCACTAATTCTAGGGAATTACAGAAATAATTGCTATTTTTCAATAGACACAGGCCTGCCTCTCGAGACAGAAAAAAAAAAATAAGGAAAAAAAAATTCAATGAAGTACTGTTTAAGGAAAGTCAAAATAAGCTATTTCCATCTCCTCATTTGCAATTAACTTCAGAGCATAACACAGTGGGAGGTGGTTCATGGGAAAAGTACGACTTCATTGTGATCCTCCCTCCTTTTAAGTGGAAAGATCGGTGGGGACGGATGCACCCTGCCAGGTCACAGTTGTCCTGCTCCCTGTCACCAGGGAGAGGTGAGGGCAGGAGAGCTGCCAGCCCCACACTGTGTCCCTGCATTGCTGTCTTGGCAGGGTGCTGGGATGGTGGATGGGCCTTCCCTGATTTCATGTGGTCACCACCAGCACCATTGTGGTCCTGTGTGAGATGTTCCTTCTCCATCCTCATCCCCATCCGAATACAGATCCCACACCACAGCCCCCAGGAGACACATTCCCAAAGCAGAGGGATGAAGGGGATGTAAGGCTGATAAAAGCCTGGAAAAGCAAGTATCTTCTCTGGGAAAAAGGGGAACTGGTGCTTATTCGGTTGGAGTTGGCAGATTGAACCCATGGTGGGATGACAGGATGGAGCTGCCCCCTCCCACTGGGATGGACACTGCCTAAATGAAGGGCTGGTTGTTACCACCATCTGCTTTTTTCTTTTTCTTTTTTTTTTTAATAAATCAGGATTTTTCTGCAGCAATATCCTCTTCTTTTTTCCCCCAGATAACAGTGCCACCACAAGAAAAAGCAGCCAAGCAGCACGCCCTTCCCTGGAGAGCTCTGCGTGCCCCCTGTACAAGGGTCTCAACAGGTCTGCTGCTCAGTGGGGCACTTTGATGCCACTCTGCCTCGCACCAGCCCTGCTTCACCTCAAAACACCTCTCTGCTTATGGGTGTTTCTGCCACCTTCTTCAAAAACCCAGGCCAAGCAACGGTTTGGTGGCCAGAGGGACCTGAAAGAGCCGGTTCCCCCACATTGTCTGGCAGGGTTGGGAGCTCTTCCCTGCTCTCCATGCAAATGCTCCCCAGAGGAGGAGGCTCAGACCTCGCCATGTGCTTGCTGGGAACCTCCTGCCAGTCTCTGCCCAGAGGCAGAGAATCCAGACTGCAGGGAGGACATCCCTCATGTGCCTCGTCTGACTTTGGGGTTGTGGGGTGATTGCAAATCACCAGCTGAGCAGGGCGTGCAGTACAAGGGCTGGGGCCATTAGCAGAGCCAGCACTCAATTGGGGCACACACCCCAATCCTGCTGCAAGCAAGAGCAGAAACCTGCTGCCAGTTCAGGATCCATCCTCAGAATCCCCCGCCAGTGCCTGGCGACCTTGGCTGGAGACGAGGGTGCTCTGTCCTCCAGCAAGCACTTCTCATCCTTTGCCCTACAACGTTAAAAGCATCCCTGACGTGGTGACCTGCTGATTATGCATTAAATATTCACCTACATGATACTTCCTTTGAAGAACTCTCCTTTTAACTGTTCTATTTTCATCACTGTCCTCATCTCTCCCTAACGCTCCATCTTCTGCTTAAGTGTCATCTTCAGATTTTGTTCCCAATTAATATTTCTATGGCAACTGCATTTAATTTTGAAGTGGTAGCGCTCGCTCTGCATGGGGACCGGAGCCTCCTCCCCTCCTCACTGCTCTGTGCCTGTGGTGGACATTGATGCTGTTGCGTTTGGTTTCAAAAGCCGTGGTCCTCTGGAGTATCTACACCCACCGGACAGCCTCCGGGCCCCTGCCTTGCCCTCTTGATGCCATCCTGGGCACAGCCAGCAGGTTGGTCCAGGCAAGACTGAGCTCAAGTCCATCCATCATCTTGTGATCCCTTATCACCAAGGACCTGTGTTTGCTACAGCATGGGGTAAAGCACAAATATTTGGGAAACACGCTCAGTAGGAACAAAACACACCTGGTACACCCAGGGGAGCAGCCAGGTCCCCAGGCAGGACAGGAACACTGTGGAACAAGAAGTGGTTGGGAATGCAGGAAGCGGAAGAAGGAATTGCTGTATCTGGAAACCCAGCCTTCACCCCGCGTCCACCTCCAGATGACGATCACAGGTGAGTGGAGAGTTTTGGCCCAATACCCTGAGCTGTGAGCCCAGTAATGGGGTGCAGACACCTCCCTGGCCCCTGCGGCCACCAGGTACTGCCCAAAGTGATGGGGAAGGCACCCACTCATGTCCCCATGTGGGTCTCCTCCTTATCCAAAAGGTAGAAACAATGCTTGAAGGTGGAAGTAATCCATAAAGGTGACCAGCAGCAGCAGGACAGGGACATCCCCCCAGCTCGACATCACCAAGTGCAGCCCAGGACCCTCCTGTGGGCTCTGGTGAGAGGATAAAAATGGGCATGGAGCAGTTAAAATAAGCCTGGGTTATGGCCTGGAATGAGAAGTATTTGTGTGCTGGTTTCCCTGACATGGCTGCCTTTGGTCTGGCTGAAACCTTGCAGGCATCTGTGGAATGCCAGAAATGCTGAATGTCCTGTTAAGGGGTTCTGCATCCGTCAGCACAGCCCGGCTGGTTGGTGGGGAGGAACCTGTCCCAATGGGCCCCGGGGGGCTGGCAGCCTGACAGATGTAAAGCTGGGCTACTGCGTGTATAACACCGAGTCTGGAGATTAAGCTGTATAAATCCATCTTCAAAATCATTTTGTTCTGAGGCAACATCCTTGCTGCTGCTGCTACTGCTGCTGTCCTCCCGGGCACTATGAAAGCGTGTCCTCTTCATGCCTGGGGGTGATACGTGTGCAGGGGCTCCTTTGGCACACCCTGGCTTGGTTCCCTTTTCTGTGCGAGGGCTGTTTTCCACAGCAGCTTGGGACATCGCTGCCGTTGCACTATCCCTGGCATTGCATGTTTCCTTGCTTCTTTTCCTCCCAAAACACCTCAGACACCCCCAGGGGACATTTTTGGGGGTTTGCTCCAGTTTTGGCCCTGTGTGTCAAGCTGGCATCCAGATCTGTAAGCCCAGACTCTGATCCCTGCAAAGTGCCCAGCTGAATTCCTGCCTCCACTGGGAGCCCAGCATGCAGCTGGCATGTCCTCCCACTCATCATCTCCACCAGTGCCACCATCACCACCCAGCAAAGTGGCACCAGCAACACAAGTGCACCCACCATAGGTTTGGTTTTCCAAGAGCTCCCAGACAGGCTCTGCTCACAATATCTGCATTATTCCCCATTCAAATGAGGGAACCACAGAAAAATGTAATTTTGGAAGCTGAGTAATTTAACTCCCTGCAGCTGTGCCTTGGGCCGGGCTCCAGCTGCTCAGCCGCCTGCAGGGCTCCTCTGAGCTCGCACATGCACCAGATTCCTCCCAAAACTCACTTCCCAGGATGGGCAGCTACCGTCAATGAAATGTGGGGCTTGGATTTCTTTTGCCAGCCAGCTGGGCCACGCTGCGGTGGTGGAATGAATATGTTTTTTTATGGCACTCACTGCTGGAAGGCAACGCTCCTGACCGCTGCCCTTCCCCAAAGGCTGTTACCCAGCTCAGCTGGGGGAGGAACAGATTCCCCACTCCATGCTGGTTAAGCATGTTTTTCCCCACCCAGCCCTGCACTGCCAAGCAGAAAGATGTCTTTCAAAACCCATGCCAAGACGCTGGCTACGGATTTGACCTCACCCCTCCTGTAAAATTATTAATCCTACTGCAATGACACACTGACATCCTACCCTAAACCAACTCCCACCACTGCAAGGCTCCCTGCACCCTGGAGAGCTACGCTGACACAGCCTGGGGCAAGGTGACAGGCCAGGGGTGGCATCTGTGGGGTGCAGGGCAGGGTTACCCGCTCATCTCCTCCCTCTCATGCTGCAGTGATGCTGGGAGCTCTGCCACCGTCCCTGAAACGCTAAATGCCCTTCCCTTTGCATTACTCGGCTCTGCGATGAAGGGCTGCTGCACTCGCCAGCTCTCAGCTTGGGGAAGGTTATTAATGCCTTTCTGCTGCTGCTGCCGCCGGGCTCCCGGGCAGGCTGGTGGCAGCACACATCCCCAGACACAGTGCCACAGCAGAGCACGTCCCACGTCAGGAGCTGCCACGCAGCCGGCGCGTGGCAGGGAGCGAGGCGCAGAGCCCTTTCCATGTCGCCTCTCATTAACTTGAAGCGGCTGTTCCTATGGCTCGCTTGGTTGGGAGCCCACCAGGTCCCACCACCCAATGTCATCCTTAAACGCGGGCACTGTCCTCCCCTCCAGGGCTCTGCGTCAGGGACATCCCTCTGGATGCAGAGCGAAGGTGAGTGCCAACAGAGGCGCCTCGTCACTGCCCTGCAGGGTTTCTGTCGGGTGTATTTCCAAGCGTGGTGTGTCCCTTCCGAGCTTCCCCTTGCATCCATGCCCTGATGTCCCTGCTGCAGCTCATCTGTGGATGACCACAGCCCCAGCTTCCCTGCCTGGCAGCCCAGCACCTGCCCAGTGTCCCACCTCCCAGCTGCTCCCATGGGTTTATCAGGGGACAGCGGTGATGCCCAGCTCTGTGCCAGAGCCTGTGCCACCCACTTGACAACAGAGGCACCTCCACAAACCAGCCTGACCCCTTCACGTTTGTCTGAAGGACTCTGCACCGTCCCGGTGAGCACCTGGGGATGGTAAAACACGAGTGAGCTCAGAAAACGCAGCTCGGCACCGAAACCTTCCTCTCTGCTTGCCCCGGCCATGGAACACAGCACCAAGAGTAAGAGGCATCGGCTTTCTCCTTAACCTGAGATCCTTACAACTGATCAGCAAATTCGAGAGGCCAATTAAGGAAAATCAGCACTTCATTAGCTTCCTGAAATGCAGCCACTGCTGGAAGGAGAGACAGCAGAGCTCAGCACAGTGCTAACCCTTATTGAAATGCACTGGAGAAAAACACTTCAGTCGCTGTGGACTACAGAGAGGAAGAACTCGGGATGACTTACGGAGACACCACACACAGGACTGTGAGAGTCAGCAGGTGGGAGTCTCTCCCTTGCTGGATGTGGCATCCCAGGACTCTGCCAGCTCCCAGGCTGCAGACCAGGGCTGGGGGGGAAAAATTTAAAAGGGCATGGCTTTTTTGATGGTGTAAAATGCTTCCCCACCACTTGTGCAGGCTGGCTGCTTTCCATGGGTGAGCTCATTCTCCATCCCACTTCCAAACCACTGTGCTGTGGCCCCAGCGCCGGGAGCTGGCAACACTGTGATGACACCAGCATAAGTTAATCCCAGCCCAGCGCCCGGCTTCAGGCATCGGGAACTCCATCTTCCCTGGCAGATGAAAGGGGAAACCCTGAGGTTAAGCCTTGGCAGGGAAGGGAGATACCTCTCCCTTCCCTGCATCCCTTCCCTGGGTTATGGAACGCTTTGTTTTTCAAGACAGCCTTGTGAAAGCGGCATGAAAATTTAATCGCCCCGGCGCAAAACGCAATAGCTGCTCTTCATGTGCACTTCACCACGATTTATTCTCCTGCTAAAGACTTCACACTCACCATCCACTCACAGTGGCCCACCTGTCCTGGGGAGAAGCAGTGCCAACACCACTGTGGCTGTTCTCCCAGCCATTCCCGGGGCTGCAGCACTGGGATGGGCTGGTCCCCTGGGATGCACTGGTCCCCTGGGATGGGCTGGTCCCCTGGGATGCACTGGTCCCCTGGGATGGGCTGGTCCCCTGGGATGCACTGGTCCCCTGGGATGGGCTGGTCCCCTGGGACGCGCTGCGGTGCCACACAGAGCAGAGGAACCTTGTGTGCAAAGAGCTTTTTACACCTCTGTGATTATTGCTGCGAGCACAGGAGCATCTTTGTGGGCTGAAACTGCCCCGGGACAATGATATTTCCTGAGCAGGAGCCCCGTGCATTGCTCCCGGCCAGCCATGGGCTCCAAGGAAAAACTTCTCTGTGGAAACTGAACATGAGTGATGAGACACCCTGTGCTGCAAGAAATGAGCTTTGGCTCTTTACCCTTCCCCTGGACTTTTGCTCAAGGAAAGCTATGACATTTATTAGCAGAATGTCCTCCAGTTAAAACCAGGCCCACTGATTCTGCTAACAATTTGGCAATGAATTAATGACATTTTCCAGTGGAAAAGAAATTGCAAAACTCTCCTGGGAGCTTCTGATTCGACCCAAACAATCTGTCAAGTCAAGCCGACAGGAGCCTGCCTGCTCAGCGGCTCGTGCAGCTCTGAGTTTATCCCCAGCCCAAGGAGCAATAAATAAAAAACCAGGAGGATGACTGCAGATGCCAGGGAGGAGTTGGGTTCTCTGGCTCCATCAATACCACTCAGTGAAAAGATCTGAGGGGGTGGAGATGCAGCTTTGCAGGAGATCTGTGGATTGGATGACGGGTTTCTTTAAAATATCAAGAATATCAATATTCTTTAAAGTATCAGTGAACCCCATGATAAGGGGTGACCATCCTTCCAAACAGGGACCAGTACCTCCCAATTCCAGCCCCACGCTCTGAGCTGCTCTGCTTTAGCACAGATATTCCTGGCCACTGTATATTGAGAAAGAAAAGATGCTTAAAGCTACTAATAGCTGAGGCTAAAGGAGAGATTATCATTATCCAAATTGCCTGCCCTCGGAGAGAGCTGGGCAAATTTCCAGGGATGCAATGGATCCCATTTCCCCCGGTGCCTGAAGGATGCTCCCCGGAGCAGGACAGCTGGGCAGCAGTGCCGAGGTGAGAGGGTGAAGAGCTGAGACCCCCCAGAGCATAACACCTCATGGGCTGCCCACATCGCAGCAGACACCCTGGGAGAGGCTCAGCAGAGGGTTGGGGCTCATTGCAATTCCTCAGCAGCATCTTGTTTGCTTTAGGATGGAGCGAGACCCCACGGGTGCTGTGCAGACAAATGCCCAGCTTATAAACAGGGAGATAAATGTTTATTTCTTGAGAAGATCCACTGTGGTGTCAGTCCCCACATTCCGAATCCCCTGATTTACAGTTAGAAAGTTTGCCTTGACTGTGCTCAGAATCATTAAGCTACAAACCATAGACTAATTATGGGGCCCTGGGCAAAAACGTTAATCCAAAGAGCATAAAATTATAATGACTTTCTTGGCATAATTAGACCAAACAAGATAAACAGTCCAAATAGCAACTGCAGCTTCGGCACATTCGCAGTCCCAGCTCAATCCAGCACATGGCTGTGGGATGGTGGGGGGGAGCAGTGGCAGAAGGGATGTCCCCAGGGTAGGGGGGGACGGGAAGCATCACTGCCCATCCCCACAGTGCCCATTTGAGCTCACGCTGAGCCCAGCATGGAGGTCTCACACAGCAGCAGAGAGGTCCCCACCTCTCCCACTGAGCAGAGTTACCCTGTGGTCTGTCATTTCCCCAGCAACTGTGGGGACCAAACCCCAGGCACCAGTGTGGACGCGGGCAGGATGCAGCCACTGCCACCACCACGCTGAGCATCCCTGCTGCCAAACTGCTGGGTGTCCACAGGGACAGCACAGCGCAGCGTCACCGCGATGGAAACTGAATCACGCCGAGGCAGGCAGGGCTCACCCAGTCTGCCAAATCCAGGGGGAGTCATTCAGACCCCTGTGCCTCTTACCAGCCCCATGCCAAGGGGCCAGCAGCTGAGCCCCAGGACCCAGAGAAGTGGCCTCGGGCAGGGACAGAGGAGCTGTTTCCAAAAGCACGGCTTTAAGTGTAATGCTCACTTTATCTGCATCCTTGTTTATTTATTGCTGACTGGGAAGTGCAACACAAAAGCTAATTATTTGATAAAAGCTTTGGGCAGGGTATTAATGAGCCAGACTTCTAAGCAGATTTCTAAACCTCTTTTCTGTCTCGGGCTGCAGATCGGAGCTGGCCGTGCCGGAGTGGGTTGGGACACACAGAGCCCCTTTCCCGTGTGACTGTGGCTGTCCCTGCACGGCACAGAGGGGAGGGCAGGGCACTGTGACAGGCGTCTCACGCCTCTGCTGCAGCACCAACGGGCTTTTTTTCTCCTTTCTGGAGGAACACTGGGCATTTCTAGTGCCGTGGCTGGAAAGAAGAGAGTGGGAAGGAGTTCAGCAGCTGAGCACGGATGCGATTGCCTGCAAAGAGCCGTGGCCCATGGCAGTGCCACAGGGCCTCTCAACACACAGCCTGTAAGGCTATACACATTTAGCAGGGCCACATATATCTATTTAGTAAGGTCAGATGTATTGAGCAGGAGGGAAGATGGCCAGTGGGAGCTGCAGCGTTATCACGGGCGTCCCCCTGCACTGGGGCATCAGCAAACCCAACATTCAGGGTGCAGGGAGCACGGATGCACAGTACATGAATGGCTCAGCCCCAAAAAAACCCAAGGAAGGGGGTGATGTCCAGCATGGAGCCCCAGTCCTCCCTGAGTGGCCACTGGCACCTGGCACCTGCCTCTGACCCAGCAGGAGCATCAATCAGCATCTCCTCTTCACAGACTCCCACCAAGACAAGCCTTTGGACTGTTTATGTCCCTACTTCCTAAAAGCCTTATTTTGCCAGACTTAAAAAACAAAATAAAGTTGAAAGAGCCATCTCAGTTGTGGCAGCCCCTCTGACATGACCAAAGTGTCACCCTCGGGCACAAGGAGAAGCCCCCCTGCAGCCCAGAGCTTGCAGTGAGGGCAGGGAGCCCATGGAGTGCTGAAGGCTCTTTCTGAGCCAGAAAAACCCACTTGGACACCCAACAGACCCCCTCCCTGCAGCTGGGCCAGCATGGCATTCCTCTCCCTCCCCTTTGCCTCCAGCACCAGCAGGCTCTGTGGGTACCAGCTGGAGCCATTCCCCAATAACAAGCTGCTGAATGCAGTTGTAAATCCCAGCTTGCAGTTCTTTTTGGCCAGTCCAGGTGATACCCTTGAGATGAAATGTTGCTCATATTTGTGGCCACGCTGAGCAAAGAAGGTCAGACCGAAAGCACGTGGCTGGAAGCCCCATGGAGGGGATCCCACCCCTCCTCCCTGGACTCTCTTTGGGTGCTCCTCAGCCAACAGCTGGTGTCCAGGCCCACCAGAAAGACTCAGGTCTAGGTTTTGGGGGGAAAATCAAATTAATCCATTTCTTTTTTTCCCCTGCTGGTTCATCTCTGTGTGGGGCTGCCCTTGTACCCTCCCACCCATTCAGGGCAGCAAAACCACTCCAGTGTTTTAAAAGCAGCGTGTTAGCTGGAAAATTTTGCAACCACACTATAATGGAGGCTATCTCCGGGAAACCAGGAGATTAGGAAGATAAATGACACTGATAAAGGGCATTTTAGCCCAACGCAATTTTAAATCAATGCAAATGGCAGATTTTTTGCGGGCAGATGTGCAGGTGTTGGGGCTGCCCACGGGTAGGGTTTGGACATTGGGATTTCAGGGGGAACACTGAACTCCTGTGCTGCTGAAGGGGTTGGAATGGTTCCCTCCTGGCGACCAGTGAGACAAAAATGGCTATTACACTGGAATATTTGTTTTGAGTCGTTTGAATTTCCTGTTAATTGGGAAAATTCTGTTAAAATTTAACGTGGCTTGAATGAGCAACTATTTCAAATAAGGGAGAACAACTGCACCTACGCTGAACCACGGGCACTGCTCGTGAGCAACGTGCATCTTCTAGGTGTGGAAATGCTTATTTGTCCCAGCAACTAAACCACCATCAACACTAAAATCAATGTGTGTGCATGTGCTTTCCCTCCCATCTGTGATTATAAAGTTGCCCACAGGGACACCCACCCAACAGCTTCCATGCACCACCATGCCTCTTTTTTTCAGTCAGACTTCAGGGTCTTTTTAGGATGTGACACATGAAAGGGTAATGCCAATGAAGGGGGTTAGTAACATGAAAAGCCAATTCCAGACCCTGCGAGCACAATGAATTGCTCTTTAAAAAAAAAGAAAAATCTAATAAAGAACTTTTTCTCTCTTTCCTTTTTTCTATTTTTTTTTTAACCAAGGACGGTATGTGATGTGTATAGTCTCAAATGGAGATTTACTAGACACCGCTGTGACTAAGGCAAGATGTAATTAGAAGAGGGGAGGAACATTTATCATTTGCCAGAGTGAATTAGGTATTTCGACTTCTCAAAAGAATTGAACACAGAGGGTGAATTTTTTTCCAATTTCTCTCACATCTCCAATATTATTAAGTTCAGCTAGAAAACACTTGAGACAAATTGACTCATCTGAGCCCATCTCTTCATAATTGCTACACATTTTAAATTGGCTTAGTTAAATGAATGCTTCGCATGGTGGTTGACAGGCTCTGTTGTCTGGATGTGATATTAAAAATATCAAAATCAACATGAGAGCTAGAGCAGGGCTTGGGGATACTGCTTTTCTGAGCACTGCATATTGCTTTAGCTGGAACGTAGGAAATACGTACAGCTTTAAAGGTGGCTTTAGACATAGATTAAGAGATGCTATTCCTTTCCTATCAATAGTAAAGCATTTTTTCCCCTTTTCTTTCTACTTAGCAAGAAGTTTATAAGCTCATGCTCTAAAAAACCGGGCCATCAGCCACGGGCTGCGTACAGACACCATCCCTATAATGCTTATTCACTGTGCAAGCCTCCACAGAGTGCAATGCCTTGACACATAGCACATTTCCACTTGTTTGCATGCAAAATCCTCCACTCCCAACAGTCAGGAACCTCAAGCCACCTGATCCTTCCCATTTTTTTTCTGACTCCAGCCGGTGGAGGCTGGGACAGTCAGTGCTGGGGGCTCTGGGACAGAGCTGGAGATGCTGGGTATCTCCCCAGCTCCCAGCAAATTCTCTCTTCCTGCCCATTTCCTCCGGGGTGTTGTGCACGTGAGACGTTTCACGGGTCTCATCTAAAGGTTACCGAGAGATTCAGAGAGAAGGGAAGAATTTGGGTCTGTGCTTTGCCAGCGTGATGTCCGACCGCATTTGCAAGACTCAAGAGCTTTGTGAAAACCCAAAGCCAGGCAAAATAATTGCTGATACAGAAACATTTGAGCGGCTCAGGCATGCATTAGATAAGGGATCTTGTTTCTGCTCCCCCTCCCCTTGGCCTGCGTGCTTCCTTTCCACATTGTTTTATCACGAACAGAAAATAACGGCAGAGACAGAAAGGCAGAGCCTGCCAACAGTGTGATTTATGTTGGCTTTGGAGCCAAACCCCTTGATAAAGCAACTTGGATGACTATGAGCAGGGGCTGCAGCAGAGCTGGGTACCAGTCTGCCCTCTCGCTGCCCATGGAGCTGGCAGGGGAGGAAGGATTGAGGGGAGAAACCCCACGGATGAACTGGTTTTGTACAGAAACCAACCAGATATGCAGCAACTGTGATGTTGGGTTGGGGTCTCCCAACCTCACAGTCCCTTCTTGCACCCACACCCAGCTCCGCTCAAGCCCCTAAGCCAACCCACCCATCCCTGCCCATGGGAAGGACATGATGAACTGCCTGATCCAAAAAAAGGAAAAGCAGATGAAGCACCACCCACTCAGGTCATGAGGCTGCAGCCTGATATTGATAAGGAATATCAGTCAATGTCTTGCAAAAAAATCCCCCAAAGATGAAGATGGAGACCGTTTTTCTCCCTTTGTAGAGGGATGTGTGCCTGCAGGATGTATCTACAGAGGGATAGAGGGATGGAGGGATACAGAGGAAGGGAGGGATACAGAGGGATGGAGGGATACAGAAAGATGGAGGGATACAGAGGGATGGAGGGATGCATCCCTGCAGGGATGTGTCTGCAGTGGGATGGAGGCTTTGCATCTTCTCAGCCCAGTTTGCTGCAGAGATGCACAAAAAAACCCCACATTGGCAAAATTTTTCACAGGACTGGGATGGAAATAAATGGGTTAGCAGAGCCCAATGTGTATTTGTTCATTCTTATCCCAGCAGCAAGATTTCTCCCTTATTTAAATAGCGTCTCCAAGGGCCTTACCCTTACCCATCTAATAAAGCAGCGTGTCAACACCAGTTCTGTATCACAAAATGAAGGGCACTCAGTGATTCCCCCGTGGGACGATTAAATAAAGAGAGAAGAAAACAAAGGATCATCTCTGCACGAGCAAAGACCTCTCACTGCACGAGGCACCGTGGGGAGTGGGATTCACCCTGTCTGCACAGGGCACCTCAGGTGAGCACTGCCCTGCCCAGCTCCAAGGACAACAGGGACAGACAGGGGAACTGAGGGCTCTAAACACACTAAATAAGGGCTCAGGGCTCTGGTGGGATGGGCAGGGGGCTCTGACAGCAGCACTGAGACGCCCAGCACTGGTGCAAATCAGTGATGCTTTGAGGCTGAAATGGGAATTTGCTGATTTGGAGCAAAAAAGCAATAGAGTCAAGCAAACCACCTCAGTTTAGGGTCTGGCTCAGCCACCTTCATCCTGCCCACAGCCCCACTCCCCATCACCTTCCCATCCCTTTCCCTCCTCCAGACATCTGCAGACAAGATCATCCTGTGGCATCCCTGGGTTTAACAGCCAACTTTTCCAATTCTGTTTTTTTTTGAAAACACTTGAGTGCTTATTTAGCACATCTCCATCAAGTTGGTTGCCCCCCAAAAAAAGGACACTTGGAGAGCAGAGTTGTCTTGAAATACCATTGCTGTTGGGAAATATAGTGCTCATATCCCCTTTGCAGAAAGGAAGGGAGGGAATGTCTCCCTTAAAGTGCCTCAAAGTGAATTTAATTTAGAATGGATTTCACATTCACATTTGATGAATTAAAACCAATGTGGTTTAACAACTATGTAATGGGGTATATATATGATCTGTTAAACAGGTGTTTGAGGTTTAGCAATTATCTAATAAGAGACTTATACATATTACAGTAGATAAACTTCAATAAATATGTTCTTAATCAAGCGGAGAGCACTCAACATACAATTACCGTCCCTGCCACATCTTGTTGAAATGAGCAGCTGATTCAGTGCACGACGGGATTTTATGTGCTGCTTAAAAAAACCTCCCGTGTCTCCTGTTTGTGCTGCCAGGGCGGGGGTGGTGCTGGACAGGGGTCTCTGTGCTTTCCACCCCGGAGCTGGGTAGGAACCTCAGTGGTTGATTATCCCCATGGATGACTGTGATGGGGATCCATGGCAGCAGCACTAGGTCCTGCCCTCCCTCTCCCCGTCTTGCCATGCACGCACATCCATACACCGAGAGAAACGGAAAGGCATCCAGGATGGAGAGTTTCATCCTGACAGAGGGATTTGCATTAGGATGTGTCAAAAGTGGAGCGACAGGCTTTGTGCACACCAACGCCTTGGGATCTTCCCGGTGGCAAAGTGTGCCAGTGATCCATGTGCTGCTCCTGCATCCCGGATGGCTCTGGGAGGGATGCAGAAACCCGGCCCCACTGTGGGGTTAACGCTGATGCTTTGGCTAATTTGCCACTTTCCTAGCTGGCATGTTAATTCTCATTAGCACCTTAGTGCTGGCTTTCCCAGCTGTAAAACCGTGGGGGAATCCCTACCAACACCAGAGACAATGGTGTGAGTCACTTCGGTGGCTTCCCCCATCCCTGTGCCCCAGAAGGCCGGGTTTCACCCCAGGCTGGAGGACAAAGATGACAGTGCCTCATCCCCACACTGCTGGGAAGACAAACACGGGCTGTGGGGCTGAGTGGGAAAGCACCCAGAAAGCACCCTTGGGTTCACAGGGCTTGTTTTATTTTATGCACAGACCTCAAGCAGAAGTTCATGGCGGGTTTGAATCAGTGCTGGAACAGAGCAAAGTTCAACCCAAGGGGATTTTTTACTCCTAATCACGAGATCTTTGCGCAAAGAGGTTTTTGAGCATCCTAATGGAGGAACGGCACATGTCCTTGTGTTACTGGCCTTGGTCCCCTCTTTCCCAGCCCCTAATCCCCACAAAACCCCACAAAATCATCAACTAGTTGGGCAGCCCAAAGTGGCTCCTCCAGGTGTTGGACACAATAATAAACCAGCATGATCAGTCTGACCTCTGAAACCACATCCATCACTCCACGCTCCCCCGAGTGCTCCATCAGGCCCTCCTCACCCCACGTTAGAACCAGGTAAGCATCCCCTGTGCTGAATTAACACCCTGACCTCTGTGGAGCTGGGGGATTTACTCTCTGCAGCCCTTGCTGCTGCATCAGGGAGGTTTGGGCCCCCCGTCCCCCTCCATCAGAGTCGCAGGACCCTGGGGACACGATGCTGCCAGAGACAGGCACACCAAGGCAGGGAAGACAGCGATCCCCCTTCCCAGGGAATTTTCCTCTCTCCCTTTTCACTGCACCAGATGAGCACATTTTTAAATATAGCGTTAGTGCTGTCTAACAGCCAGCTCGCTCCGGCTGGGAAATCTGAGCTGCTCTCATTGATTTCACAGCAGTAAATGCCCGGACACCAGGCGTGCCCAGGGGACACGCAGCTCCTCGGGCACAGCCTGCCCCTGCTTAATGCTTTCTGCCAACACTCGGCGGGTGTGGAGCCCTCCCTCGCTGCTCACAGCCCAGCACAGCTTTGTCTTCTCCTGGTGGTACTTTTTTCCGTCATTACCAGGGTGATTTTATCGATGACTGTATTGCTGGCTATTTAATTATTCCCTTTTAATCCCTTCGAGCAGATGAGACATAAAAGCAAAGGCCATTAGTGACTCCGGAGTGATGTGTAGGGGCATTAGCCTGGCAGGCAGAGCAAATCTCAGCCTGGATCGTGCCGCCCACCTTCCATCTCTGCGCTGGACAGCCGTGTGGGAAGAGGCATGCCGGAGGGAGCAGGGCTTTAAATAGAGACAACAAAGTAGGAAAAACAAGGAGGAATGTGCCAAGGGTGCCCCAGTGCCTGTTTCCACCCTCCCAGAGCACCCCAGCTCGCAGCCACAGGCACCCTTTGCAAAAAGCAGAGGAGGGTTGAACACCCTTGGTGAGTTTTTCTGCTCAGCCCGTAATCCTGCACCCAAAATCCTGCTGTCACAAGGCTGTCACCCCCAGCACCCCTCAGGGATGCCTGCCATGCTCCCACTGACTTGCAGCTGACGGGCTCAGGTGGAGGGAAAGCAAAAGACATTTGCTTCTTTTTTTAGACCCGAATGGAGAAGTTGTACAATTTCAGAGTATAAATAATTGAAGGGCTAATGTGATCTCAAACTGAGCACTTATTAAATGGAAACGTCCCTGTTGACAGACGAATTCCTGTAAATTTTCTTTGGTTGAGCTCAGATGCCCATTTTCTGCTTCGAAGCAGATGAGGTCACCCCGGCTGGACAGCACACACTGTGCCTGGCAGGGACCTGGGCCTTTGGAAAGGAAAAAAGGATAATAACAATAATAGTTGTAATAAAGGACAGAGATTTTAGAGGCTGCAGGATGGCGCATACAGCTCAGTGCACTCATTTGCTTTCCCTCTTCTTCTAAGACCCAACGAGGGTCCTCTGGGATGTCCCCAGGTGGCTGATGATGTCCCTGGCCAAGCCCCCACGCACCACCCCAGGGATGATGGTACCAGAGGTGTGGGAGGGATGGAGGAGAAGGTCAGGACCCCTCACAGCCGGGCAGCACAGAGCTGCCCCCAGCGTGCCATCACCTCCCCCCGCGCTGCCGCTGTGTTTACGTTCTGCCTTCCTTCAATTATAATTAATAGCGGCTCATTATCAGGAGGGGACCGTTTATAAGATTCAATTAGAAGCCATTTATTTTAATGCTTTTGAACACAAAATGAGTTTGATCTCAGGAAACATTTCATTAGCATAATCTTCCCATAACAAGATCATCTCCTGAGCTTGACATATTTACAAGCCGGTACCAGGCGGAGGGCCCGTGTCCAAGGGTCTGTGGCCCCCGGGTGCTGACCCTGGAGGTGGTGGGGAGGGCACAGCCTGCACCCTGCAGCATCTCCCACTCTTTGGGCAAAGGCATCCTCAGCCAAGGGCTCGGCTGGTTTGTGGGAGTGTGGCTCTCACCTGGCACCCTCTCCCCATCACAGGCTCTCCCAACGTGTGGCTCTCAGGGCTGGCTCACTAGCATGGTCCAATGTGCTGGAGCCACAAACCCAGCTCTGAGTCACCAACAACCCTCTGCCCTTGACCAAACACGACCTGGGGGCTGATGGCAACGTTCCCTCTCTCCCACCCCTGCTGGAATCCAGCCTGCTCCAACTCTAGCAAACAGCTCCCAGCAAAGCTGTGCCATGGCACAGAGAGGGAGTGAGATCATTTTATTTGACTCTTCAGCTTAGGAAATTTAGTCATGAAGCAGGAATGAAAACTTGTGTCTACTCCAAGTCAAAATACTCAATACAGCATGGCCATTTTTTTTCCCCCCAGGGATAATCATCTATGATTTGTTGCCCATATGGAAGATGTATTGGTTTTCCATACACCGGATGAGTTATACATTTCATAAGCTAAGCTGTCCATATATTCAAAGTAATATGATATCATTCACTTACAATTAAGCTGCACACTGCACTGCCATGTATTTTGGGTATAAAACTATGCCATGAACACATTTTGAAATGCTTTGTCTTTATCAGAGTCCTGTCTGGAGCTATTGCCTTCCAGAGGACTATGCTCACAGTGTTCTGCCACGTCCACTGCAAAGCAGATGAATAACACACCCCAACCCTCCTGCAGGCACCGAGTCCCGACAGCACCTGACCCTGGCAGGGGCCGGTTCAGTTCCAAAACTCATGGGTACAGGGCTGCAGAGTGCAGCAAAACTACGCCTTGTTTGTTGAATGGAGAAGGAGCCCCCTCAGCCCAGGGTGCCCCCATCCCTCCCTCCAGGCTAGGCTGACCCTGGGCTCAGTCACGCTTTCACAGGCCTGGTACTAACCCCCTGTGGAACCCAGGGGCAGGAGAGTTGCAAAAGGGCAGGGATTCAGGTCCCAAGATCATCCAAATGGACAAAGGATAAAAAAAGGATTATAATTATTATTAGAATATTGGCATTGTGCAGCAGGCGTAGGCAGTGCCCGCACTGCTGGCCCCTCTGCTGCCCAGATCAGGCACAGGGCATGAAGCCAAATGCTCCCTTCCCAGCTCTGCATTTCCCAGGATCATGTTTTAAAGCCACCTAAAACACAGCGAAATAAATTCTCCTCCAAAGAAATCTCCGGTGTCACAGCTCCAGATTATCTGCTAGTGCAGGAGGCAGTGCTCAAATATTTTAAATGTATGGGCCATACGTTCTGGGAAATATAACATACACAGCGAAAAAAAACATTGCTTCCCATATGGGCTTGGAGAAGCTGCGGATTACAGCGCGTGGAGCCAGATGGCCGGTAACAAAATGCAGCTGAACAAAAATCTCTGGGCCAAATTCATCCCCACCACAATCACCCTGAGCCCAAAAGGCTTACGACACCGATTGACTCCTGCAACGTGTGAGTCAACTGCTCGTGGAAACCAGTTTGTGACAGAGAGCTGGGGTCTTGTACCTGCAGTTGTTCTTCCCACTCCTGCAGGGGTCTGTCCCTCCTCCCAGAGGTGTGGGAACAGATGGAGCCCTCCCATTTCTCCCACTCCTGGGCTGGGAATGGGGCAGTTTGGGAGGAATCATACAGCAGGTTCAGAAACAACTCATTGCACCAAAGCGTTTCAAACCCACTCTGTAGGCTCTCCCTTCTCGGAGAGTTGGGTGTCCTTGACTTGGGGCTGACCATGCCATGCACCCACCTCCAGCTCTGTGCTGCTGGACGCCCTCATCTGCACTCTGCCACTTTTCTCTGATCTTTTGGTCTGGATAAATGAACAGAAAAATCTATTTTTGTGCTTAATTTGCCGCAGAGCTCGGGCGGTGAACAATCCCTGAACAGCCCCTGCAAACCCTCTCAACACCCACACCGAATCAAACAGCACCTGCCCACTGATGGCACAGCCCTGCAGTGGGACATGGGCAGTGCTGGCATGCCCAGGTCTCCAAAATTGCTCCCTGCGAGTACCAGGGGTGCCCAGACCCCAGAGGGGCAGAGACACTCCTGCAGCCGTGGGAACAACAAGGCATCTCACACTGACAAGCACCCGCACTGGAATTCAGCAGCCGGTTGCACGCAGGGATTGGAAACCAAAACCTTTCCCTAAAGGTGATTAAAATGCCCATTGGTATCACACGAGATGTGTTTGCAGCTGTTGCACTGTGGAAGAACTGGCTCAGGAAGGAGCGAAGGCTGGAGCCGGCGCTCCCCAGCCCCAGGGAGATGCCGAAGCTCCCGGGACAGGCTAAGCCTTCCCATCACCAAATTTTGCCTGGGAAGCCGGAGCGCCCGGCGTGCCGCATCGTGCCTGGCGCTTTGCTCCCCATGGAGGCACCAATCCTGCCCCTCTCCCTGCCTCGCTGTCCTCATGAATCATCCCTCTGCAACAGGGACACCAGATGCACGTAAAGATGAGTCATTTGAAGGAGGTGAAAGGAAAACCAGACCAGCCACATACTGAAACTCCCCATAACAATAAAAGGACCATGTATGCAGATCAGTTTATTTTGACTACGGCGATAATGCCTTGCTGAGAACATGTTGACTCCCAGAGCAAACACCAAGACAGAACACGATCCTGGTCACCAGCCAAGGGCTGCACTCCAAAGGCCATCCAAACCTGGTGCCTTTGTTTGATGTGGGGCTGGGATGGGATGTGGGGGGACATGGACCCCTGGTGACCTCGTGGCAGACACCCTGTGGTGCTGCTGGGGTGGCTCTGCTGTTCTGAAACGGATACGGAGCAGCTCCATGTGCATCAGGCACAGGTTAATGCAACCCAGACACACTCAGAGAAGCTCGGAAGGGTTTGGGTTGGAAGGAACCTTAAAGATCCTCCAGTTCCAACTCCCTTGTCATGGGCAGAGACACCTTCCACTTAGACCAAGTTGCTCTAAGCCCCATTCAAGCTGGCCTTGGACACTTCCAGGGACGGGGCAGCCACGGCTTCTCTGGGCAACCTGTTCCTTCCTTAATGCCTTTGCCTTAAGGAAGTTGAATTAAAACAGGTCTCTGGGATGGAACAGGTCCCTTGATGCACAGGACAGCCCAGGTCCCATCCCCAAGATCCACAGGAGCCCAGGTGCTGCTGCAGAGCCAGGTCTCTGGGCTTGGGGAGCACTAAAAACCCCCAGCCAAAGAGAAAGAGCCCTGCAAGGAGCTCCAGCCATGTCTGCCCACCAAGGGGAAGGAAGGAGCTGCCATCGCTGCATTGAAGTCAATTCACTTTGTGGCATGGATTTTAGGTTATTGCCTGGGTGGAGTGTGATTACAGGGGCTCAGGGTCACCGCAGCAGGGAGGGAGGGAGGGGAAAGTGAGACGCTGCAAAGGAGTCTGGCCATTCCTTTAGTGAAGGAAAAGCACAGCTCCCCTCACTACCCCGGCTCTGCCACAGGGCCAAGGGACTTTGTGGGGTATTTTTTGAGTCTCCTGCACATCCACACCCCAGGACAGCCCTGCAATCCTGAGAAGCCCCTCAGCACCCTGGGCCCTGCTCAGAGCCCTGAGGATCCCAGCTGGAGAAGGGAGCCCTGGCCGTGCCAGCCAGCACCATGTTTCTGAGGCTCATCCCAAATTTTTCACATTCCTCCCCTAATCTCCAGGCTGCCCATGCTGCTCCTCTCGGCTCCTCCAAGGAACCAGGGGCTCTTTCTGCCCTGCCCTCCCCAGCGCTGCTGAAGGAGCTTTTGCAGCAGTCCCAGGGAAAGCAGAGGATGGATTTGGGGCTCCAAAGTGACATGGACAAACCCAATGCGGCGAAAAAGGTAATATTCTTCCTTCAGCTAACAAAAATCACTAAGTGGGAGCAATCTGCCCCTCCAGACCCCACGGCCGTGCAGGCGTGTGGGGCACTGCTGTTTGCACACCCAGCAAGGCAGTACATTCCCAAGTGCAGCCCTCCAGCCCTTGCCTGCCTCCTGCAAGGAGAACGCCGGGAACAGAGCCATTGCCAGCCAGCAGGATGCCAGGATTTGTGTGTACCGGGTCTCTTACATGGTAAGGCAGAAAGGAAGATGATTTTGAGCTGCAGAGAGAGGTACAGAAAGCTCTGCAATCCCTCTGGCTTGACTTCACCAAGGTCTATGTTTAACCAAGCCAGCTCCGTCCCTGCCAAATGCAAACATGATCCTCGGGGGAATAACAGTGTGAAGAATTTGGATGAAGAAGGTTGGTTTTTTTTTTTTTTTAAAAAAAAAAGGGAAGACATCCAACTAATACTTAAGGATACAACTGGAGAAGAGATTTTCAAAAATTCAGAAGTATAAGGGATTGCTGTTAGGGGAAAGCCAGTTTGAACATTCCCAGGAGCTGCCATTCCAGCCCTGTGCTGGACCCTCCCTGGGATGTCCCTGCCCGCCCCAGCAGCCTCCCATGCCCAGTAAGGCTGGCTCCAATTCTAACTCTGCCCAGTGGTTACCTACTGAAAGAAACCACAGAAACCACCTCAGGACATATGCAGCAGCTTTAAAAAAAAAAACCACCCAATTCATCTTGGAGAATCCTTCCCTGCACCGTCCTGCCCTCCAGGCTGAGCAAACCCCCCTGAACCTCTGCATGCTGCCTGCAGTGCAGCCTCCCGGCGAGTGCAAGCCCCTGGGGATGGTGGATAAGGCAGACTCAATTACCTCTCTATTTCCCTTTTTTAATTTTCCTCTCCCTCTGGCCCTCTGTTTCTAGACCACAGGCACTGCTCGTCCCCAGTGCCCTCCCCTCCGGCCCCACGTGTGGGATGCTCTGCCCTCTGGGCACACGAGGGGCTTTGAAACATTGACCCCCACCACCACGGCTCACCCTCTGCCCACCCAGCTCCCACTGCTGACGGAGACAGAGGGCCACGGGCCGGCAAGCTCTGAGCAAAGAGGAGAGGGCGAGGGGAAGGGAGCCTGCCCTGGCTTTTGTTCATCCAGCAGCAGGGTCACGCCAGGGATTTGGGGCATTCACTCTGCACCGGTCCTGACTCTGCTGCCCCGGTGCCATCCCGGGTGCCCCCACCCCACAACATCCTCCTGCTGCACGTGCACCCACTGAACAGACATTAAACACGCGCATTTAAATAAATTATGCTGTCGTAAGGTTGATTTAACTGTGTGGTCCTCCATGTGCTACATTAACATCCTAACGGAGGAAGGAGAATCCCCTCCTTTCCCCCAGCTGGGATGGAAGAGCTGTGGATCATCCCAGTTGTATCATTCCTGTTCCCTTTGGCATGGCCAACAACAGCACTCAGGAGGATGGGAAGGGAAGTTTGTTTCCAAGACAGTTCTGTCCAGGTTTCTGGGTTTTCCAGATGGTTTGGCTGTCTGGGGATGCCTCTTGATGCCTTTCACAGAGCGAGCCCTCCCTGAAATACGGGAAATGGGAACTAACACTGAAGTCCAAAAACAGATTGCAGGAGACTAAAAATACAGATGTGTCAAGAAATCGAAGGGTGGCTTTCCCCCTTCACCACCATGGCTGTGGGACTCTTTTTATAGCCAGAATATTGACTTTCCTACAATGTCTAAAGTTCAGAGCCTCTTTCTGCAGCAGAAATCACTATTTCAATATGGGATAGAGCTCTGTCCATAGGAAACGGGAGGCTGGAGGAAAACCAGGGAATTCCTAGGGAGGGCATCCCTGGATGAGCCACAGCCTCCAAAGGGATGTGTAATACTGCAGAAGGACCAGATGATTGCTGGAGGTCCCTTCCAACTGAACTATCCTGTCTTATCCCTGTTGCTGACCATCTCCGAGGTAAAAGGAGCATCTGCAGATGCCCATGCTGTGGATAGTGCAGCACAGTACAGGCTCACTCCAACCACAACGCCCTCCAAATGCCTGAGGAACCCCCCCAAGCCACTGCCCTGTTTTATCTGTCACCCCTGCAGCCGTGAGTTCTCACAGGGACCTTATTTTGTGCTCACAGCTCTTGGAAAACCTCTGTGTCCACTGCAGTTTCCAGGGAGAGTCTCTGCTGCCCCGGCACCGGTCCAGCACAGAGGAGAGGCAATCACTGCCTGCTTCAAACAAGAAAATCCATACATGGTAGGAAAGTTTGTAAAAGGCAGAATCGTTTCGATCTCAGATACAGCCAGCATGTGATGGAAAGAATTTCCCAATTGGCAGGGCAGGAGAATCAATTTAAGGTGTTTACACAATGCAAAGCTCCCAGTGTATAATTATCATTTTATAGTCAATCAATTGTAATTCTGATCCAGGAGCACAGCACGGGAAAATTAGCATTCAGCAGCACCTTTGATAAATTAGTGAGGATTACGGAGTCTGTGTTTGCAGAGATTTTGGTCTGGCACTAGGGGAGGATTTAAAAATGGCAAAGTTTTTGCCTCTGCGGCTGAATACACATGGGACTGAGGAATTTAAAGCTGTTTAGTTCTGGGAGAGAAGTAGGATTAAAGCTATGGAGAGGGCAGGGCTCTATTCTGTATTTGATTAGGAGTTTTATGATGCAAAGAAGCTTTAGGAAACGCTTCAACTCTCCGTGCATGGGATTATACACATCCCTGTATTAATTATTAGTATTAGAATAACACCTAGAATCCACAGCAGAGTGCAGAGCCCTCCTGTTCCAGGCATTGAATATTTGGGGTTTGATCCAAATCCTGCTGTAGTGACCCAGGGGTCTGAGCCCTCTGCTCCCTGAGGTTTGGATACTGTCCCTGGAAGGGATGGCTGTACCCAGGGAAGGTGCTCAGGAGCTTCCAGGGATCCCTCACCGCTGCTGGGCAACCCCAACCCCAGTGTAACAAGATGCTGTTTCCTGAGGAACACTCAGATAAGGATGAAATTACCCCAAAACACTCCAGAGCAGCCGCAAACCCTTCCCAGGTGAAATCCCAGGTGATGAGTGTTTCCAAAAAAGATCTTTCCTACAGACCTGACCTCATCCTTTGCCCAGATTCCTGCAACAAGTCCATGTCCTCGTCCCAGAGAGATGATGCAGCTCTTCCTCCCTGCACAGGTACCACTCTGGTACCGCAAAAAGGCACCCGAGCGCTGCTGAGCCTGGGAGTGTTGGGGTGCCCAGGGTGTGTTTCCCACACAGGGTTTGTTTTATCTCAGGTACCAAGATCCAAAAAAAAAGTGACCCTCAGCTCCTTGCAGCAATCCCACGACCTGCCATGAGTCCTTTTGGCAAGCCTCAGTCACAGCTGGGCTTATTTCAAACACGGTGCTGAGCAGAAACACAGCCTTTCCTTCGCAAAAAGCCAAAACATCCTCAGCAGGGGGGGAAAAGCCAAACCCCAAAAGCTCCAGCGGGCCTGGAATCAGTCCAGGTCTTGGTGTTAGGGAAGGCAAGACGGGCCCAACACAGCCAGACAGAAGGTCCTGGGATGCCAGAGCTGCGTGCCTGCCTCACCAGGGCTCAGGGCTGAAAGCACTCCCAGAAAAGAGCAGAAAATCAATCCACTAAAAGAGGTGTTTGTTTCTGCCAAGGGGAATGACTTGCCCAGCTCACGGACTGCACATGGAAAAACAGCTTCCAAAAGCTGCTGAACTGAGAATCCGAGGGTCAGGGTGGCCCTTGGGGGGAAACAAGGCTGGAAGGAGATGCCCAAGGATGGGCAATACCCTGCACACCCGCTCGTCATCCACCTGCCCTTCCAAGTGTTTTCTTTGGGAAGAGGAGGAATTTGGAAAGCCCTGGTCCCAGAGGAGCCAGGCAGCCACCAGGTTTTCCTCCTCTGCCCTGTCTCATCATGCTCATTTCCTAAAACGCCTTTCAGCAGCACAATTAATAGACAAAAAGGGATGGGGGAAGGAGGGGAAGCAGCAGCTGGGTGCAAGGACTGTGTGCCCCACAGTCCCTCATCAGCTCCATCCTTGGGGAAGCTCTGGATGCAGGGCAGGGAGGCTGCTCTGTATGCACAGCCCACCATCCCTCATCTGCGCCGCGCTTTATCATGGTAATACCGGGAGCCCAGTCTGGTGGCAATAATCTCCTCATTCTCTGCCATTTCCTCACGGGGGTAAAGATCATGGAGCATTAACACAACGGATGTGCACTTTGAACCAGAAGCTGTTCCCTGGGCTATAAATCAGCGCCTGCCACCGCAGCACAATGGCCCCGAAATTAATTACCCTGTCGCTTTGCCAAAGGGAAAGCGCCTTGTGCCGCTGCGGATGCAGGCACCGGCAGGCACACAGAGCCCAGGGACAGCCCTGGGGACACGCCGTGGGGTGGCTGGAGCCATCACTGCTGTCCTCCTGCCAGCCAGGGGCAAACCCTCCTGGGCAGCCCAAGCGGTTTTTTGGGTACGCGTCACCCTTGAAACCTTTGCAGGCACTTGGTTGTGTCCGGGATGGTCTGTCCTGCTCCCTCCTCATCCCCACAACGCTGCTGGAGCTTGAGGAGAGCAGGAAAAATACCAAATTGGGCCGTGGAGCCCAGTCATTCATCTTGGGGTAAATCCCCGAGGTTTTGGTCACTGTGCTGATGCCATCAGCTCTCCCACAGAGTGGAGAAATCAGCTTCCCACGGGCTTCAAGTGGTCTGCACTATATGGGCCGGGTTTATGGGGAGGGCAGACAAAGAACAGACTGAGAGCCAAAAAGGGCAGGGAAGGAATGTGGGTTTTTTCATGCAATCCTGCAAAACACGAGACATTTCTAACCATTCTCAGATTAAAGAGTCATCTGCTCTTTTTATGCCTTTCCCATTGTTTCCCAGAGGCAGAGAGGAAAGGAACAGGGGAAAACACACGATGTGTTGATTCTGGGTGATCTTTTCTGGGTGACTCTCGGTTCCCAAAACCAGGTCCCTGCTGGAGATCGTGGCCAAAAAATGGGGTTTTTTGCTCCCATTTGACCCTCCGCATTCACCAGAAAGCCTCCCCCCACCAAGGGATGCTGCCACATCCCCAAAATATATATTTTCCCCTCTACGCTCCCTGAAGCTCTGTGCCAGCAGGCACTCCTCAGGTGACACAGTGACCCCCCGAACAGCCATCACTTGCCAAATTTCATGCCCAGGAAGACAAGGTGCTGCAGCGGGCACGGCAGCAGTGCCAGGCAGGGAGCAGTGCCCGGTGGGAATGCACGGCAGGGCTGTGCAGAGCAGGGTCACCCTTGGGCTGCTCCAGGGGATGCTCTCCCTCCACACCTCCTGCTGTCCTACGAGATGCTATTTATGAGAAACACAGACCCGCTTTTGCCTTCCCCGCAGCCAAAAAAGGTCACATCAAGCGAGCAGAGAGATTTCCAGCTCGAACAGACTGTTCGGGGGTTGTTTGCAGTAATTTTTTTGTAATTTTTTTTTTTACATCTCAAGAACCGGCGCAGCAGAGCCCGTACACAACGCTCAGTCCTTGTCTCACATGAAACACAAGAAAGAAACACGCAGTTGGCGCCCAGTCCATTCAGAGCATCTCCTGCCTGACTTCCAGGTCCTCCTCCTACCCTCTGACAACTCTTCCTGCCTGGCCCTCGGTGCCAGGGCTGGCAGTGCCATCCATCCATCTGCCCATCCCAGCGGGATGGCTGCTCATCCCAGACACGCCGACAGCAGCCGGGATGAGAAGCCGAAAGCGTCGCCGCCTTTGGGAACCGGCACAGCAAAATTTATGTGAAAATGAGACCTAAAAACATTGGTGCTAATGGAAGGGAGAGGGTGTACAACGCAAATCAAAATACGATCCGAGCGATGCAGAGTGAAATGGCAGCATCCATCAGTTTGGAGATGTTTGCTTGCAAAGCAGAGGCTCTGGCTATTAGTTTCAGGACCATTATAAAAGAGAAAGGGGAAATTACTGCGCTTTTTCAGCCTGGTTTCCCTCCTGCCTGTACAACCCATCCCTCTCTGTACTAAAAGGTGTAAAAGAACAAAGAAAGATGAACCAAGCAACCAAAACACAGGCCACAGAGCAAGTCCATTTAAGAGACATCGACATTTTAGGAAAGAAAACTAAATGCATCCCAAACGAACAGCAGTTTTTAGCTGTCATTCCTCTCTCTATCCCTGGTGCAGCCCAGCTCAGTAAATAACACCTTGCATCCCTTTGCACCTGGATGAAACCTCGTTAGGCAACACATACTGGGAACCTCCAGCTAAGCTCGGTTGTTCCCTGGCTCTGCACCCAGAATTACAAGGTGACCAACAAAGTACATTTTCAGGGTAATTCCCCCAGAAAAACCTCTTTCCCCAGCATTAATGTCATTCTATTCTGCCACTCTGTAATTGGGACAGAACCCAAAGTGTTTTGTACGTGGACTCTTGCAGAAGAATCTTTAATAGCTGTTTATTGCTGATATGAGAGAGCAAAAATAAAGCCCTTACACTCGGCAAGGCGAGGAACATCTCACCTCTACATTGCCATTTTTAGCTACCTGGGGGTATGTGAGTACTCGGAGGCAGAGCCCAGGGAAGGGCCTGCTTGTCATCTACAGAGTATTGATATTGATGGAGGAGAGAGAACCAAAACCCCACCTGCCTGTGGGGATGCCATGACTAATGTCAGAGCAACTTCTAGGAAGAGGAATTTAATTAAAATTAAACCCTGTTTTCTGCTCACTCACGGTCTCACATCCATCGGCAAACCTGAGCTCATGTGAACACTTTATGAATCACTTTTTTCCTCCATATGTAAATTAGACCCAAAAGGAAAAATCCTCGCTCACCGCTGGACTTTAGGATCCTTACAGTTCTGTTCTCATTCCAGATATCCTATAAGAGTTCATACTTCTGGAGCCAACCCAGGGGTCCAGAGGAGCTATTGCAGCCCAAAGGTCCATCTCCCTCCCAGCTGGCACATCCAGGCTTTGCTACCCTGTAGACATCCCATTCTGCACCTCGGACTGATGTGCCTCGAAACAACTCCCTGACGAGCACAGCAAGAAAAGTACATTTTTAATTAAGTGATTTTGGCTGAAGTTTTTATAATGGAAAGGCCTCAGAACAAGAACAAAAGCCTCCTTTCAGGCAAAATAAACATTTGACGAGGTATTTAATCAGAACCAGCACTACACTTTGAGGGAAGGGAAAAGGAATTGTACCAAGATGGTGTGTTGCTGCATTTTGGAGGACACTGTGTCCCCCAGCTCAGGCTGCCCAAGACAAGGCTTGGCTGTCCCTCAGGTCAGCATCTCCCAACTGTCCTGTGACTCCCGTCCCACCATTCTGATTTTACAAGAGACAAGTGACCAAACCCTGGACTCTGCTCAGACTTCCACAGGGGACCAGGGCTGGTGCCTTTCAGGGGACCCAGAGCTGGTCCCAGGGAGGGCCCTGCCCTGCAAGGATGCTGAGCCCCCACTTGCTTCCTAAACCAAGGCTGCTGTTTCCAAATCCCAGCTCAGCAGATGAAAGCAGGGACCTGACTCTATGCTTACAGGGACCTCACACCTCCTCATCCACTGGAGAGGATCCTCCAGGCTCCTTATGCTCTTCAGCAAGCGACCCATGCAAGCATCACCTCATCCTGCTCCAGAGAGCTGCCTTCCCAAAACCCTCTATCAAAGACCTGCCTTGAATATATATATTACCTCTTTTTTTTTCTTCTAATAATAAAACATTTAGTTCTAGGTCACTAAGCAGGGGAGATGGAAGAGGAGAGGGAGAGCTGCTCTGATCTCTTTTGCAGCTTTTTATAGAGAAATGTTCTGCTTAACTGCCTTTCTGAAAAAACCCTAAAAACCTGCCTGCAGTATAAATGGGGACTGGCCCTCAGCCAAGGCTGCCCGGCTTTAACCTGCTGGTGTTATCAGCTCTGAGGGCTCGCTGGTAACCAAAGGTAAGCAGTGATTTAAAGGAGTGGTGTAAAAACCCATTTTCCCTGGCTGGAAGAGCCAGATATTCCCAGGAGATCTGAACAGCAATAACCAGCCCCAAAAACATCCGCCTGCAGCAGCGCCTGAGAGAGGAGATGAGGGGCCCAAGGCACCTCCAGCTGGGGGGAGCTGGGCATCACATGGACCAGCATCATCTGCACCTAAAGCATCAAGGAGGCACAAGACCCAGCTCTGCCCCTTCCCTTCCCCAGTCCCAACCAGCAAACCATCACAGCTTTCCAGTGACATGGTGTTCCCCTTCCCACACGCGTCCTCAATCGCTTATTAATCATTCCCAATCAGTCACGCTCTCCGTTTCCTTCGCTGGTTTTCATTCCCCTCGCCTAAATTTCCTCTGCTTGGTTTGATATTCCGTGTATGAAGGAATAGCTCATGGGTGGTTTCCCCATCACTGGGAGCTGCAGCACATCATGGAAGATTGGACAGGGGGTGAGACACGGATAAAGCAGATGTAGAAGGTAACGGCGCAGGGATTGGGGTGATGTGAAGTGCTGCACATACAGAGCCCGACCTGAAAACTCACCAGGGACCACGATATGGCCACAGCCACGTGCAACGTGCTGGTGAGACCCTGGGGAGTGACCAAGCACCAGACTGTGAGGGGTCTCAATCCAGCCTTCCACTAACGCTCACGTGCAGGCAAACGCTGCAAGAAGTCACAGAATCCTTAAGATGGAAAGAAACCTCCAAGTTCATCGAAGCCACCACTAAACCAAGTCCCCGAGCACACATCTACAGGTTTTTTGAACACTGCCGGGGACAGCTTCACCCTAAATCACAGCGTTATTGTGAGAACAACGCTGGAGAAATAAAGAGAAGGGGAGTACAAAGCCAGCGTTGGTATTTGGGTGGATTAAACAGGGCGTGAATTTAAACTGCTGGAAGTTCATAGGCTCCTACAGCAATATGCTATAAAGCTTTATGCACATTGATTTAGATAAAAAGCAGTTTGCTTATATTTTTATTCTGCACTATGAACCAATAAGAGAGCAAAGCCCAAGTCATTACTGAAAAGCTGGCGCTCACGTAACCCTTACAGAAAATGTCTGTCTCGTGGCTTGATAGCCATAACAAAAATGATTAATAATCTGCTGCAGACACTTATAATTGCGATAGCTTCCTCTTGTGAATTTAAATAGCTTTCTTGAATTACTGCCTTTGACATAATCAATAAAGCTGAGTTATTGCTTTATCAGTCGGTTCTGTATGGCAGGGGAGAAACAGAAACCAGGGGAGACAAAATCCCTCCAAAAATTCAAAGCTGGGGGCTTGTTCCCAGCAGGGCTGGGCCAGTGCAGCCCCAGAGCCCCTCTGGGCTTATTTATATCCCTTTAAACAGACTTGACAGCGAGCTAGAGACAGAGTGGGAACCCATCGCAGCCCAGCAGCAAATATTTAATAACTACTTGTAAACCCAACAATATGTTTAACTTTTCTCATTCCCTATAAAAGGGCTCTTATTTAGCCTAAGGAGACTCTGAAGTTAAATATAGGGTCTTATGGCATGCCAGGTTTTCAGGGAGGACACAGGGAGAGTTTCTAGTCCAGGATTTCCATCCTCTCAATGTGGAAAATGGTGAGTCTGTCCCAGGGTAAGCCACTGCAGCAGCACAGGGATGGGACTCGTCCCTGTTCCCAGGTGAGACTTTTCACCACAACCAGCAGTAAGGAGAAATACCATATTTTCAAGTTTCAGATTAAACCCAGAAATGTATAGACATTTTTTCCCCTCCTCTGAAGAAAAATAATAATATTTCTTTCTAAAAGTCAGAAAGAAACAAGAACTCATTTCGAGCTTTCAGCAAAGTGCGTTGATTTGGCAAAACCCTGCTTGAATTCAATACCCTTCCACACCGACTTCAAAGACTAAAGAAAAAACACTGCAAAGGCAGCAATTAAATCACGTCAAGGCCACAGCAGAAAGCCCCAAAGACATGCTGTCCCACGCACTGTCCCTCTCAATGGGACCAGCACAGCACCTCTTTCTCCTCCTGCCTGTAACGGTGGGTCAGGATGGGTTTGAGGAGCCCCGAAGAGGCTCAGCAGCCCAGCAAAGCTCCAGGGACAGGTCCTGCTTTCTGGCCCCAGCCCACTCTGGTGGGAAGAAGCCTAAAAATGAGATGGGCCAAAAATAACCTCCCCGAGGTCAGCAGTGTCTGGGGGAACGAGTGGTCCCACAGCTGAGAGAGGTTTCCGTTTTTGAGGCCAAACTAAATGTTGACTTTTTATTAGATTGGGTGCTTTGTGTTTTTTTTTGGTTTTTTTTTAAAGCTACTTATTTTATTCTCTCACTGGGGATGGAAACAACCATCCTGGTGAGAGCCCAGTTTCAAATTTGGCTCCCCATCACAGAGAGATAATGCATTGACAAGATTTTCTGGTCAGATAAAGGGATTTTTCTTGTTTCCAAATTCATGCTTTTGATAGATTCTTTGAAGTGCAAAATATTTCCTTTTAATAAATGCTGCACCATATTAGCATTAAACTATTTTTTTTCCATGAGAATCCTCTGCTAGATCTGCCCAGTGAGGAAAAACACCCCCAAAATTAGGAAAAAAAATTCCCCTGAGGTTAACAAGGACTTCCCATAACTCACTCTGAGTCTCTGCCCTAATGGAGATGGATGAGTCACAGGTGGGGCCACTCTGAGAAAATCACATTTTTCATTTTGATGGCACCTTTTAACAGGAGCTCTCAAAGTGCTTGAAAAAACCTTTAGTGCTGCTTCCCAGGCGTGGGGCATAGATGGAAATTCCCCTTGAGGGGGAGGATCAAGGCAAGCTTTTGGGGTTTGTTTTCCTTCTGCTCAATGTAGCCCAAACCCAGCCTGATGCCAGGGCAGGAGCTCACACCCTGCTCTAACATCAGCATCCTGGACCAGTGATGCCCTCTACATGGATAAAGACATCCCCAAGATTTCCTGGGATAAAAAACAACCAAACAACCAACAAAAAAAAAAAAAAAAACAACGAACAACCCTCCCCAACTAAACCTAACTCCTTCTCCCAACAAACAAAAAAACCCCACAACTAAACCTCACTACCATGTTTCTCCATCTGTGCTCTCAGCACCACAGAGGAACCAGCACCACAAATATTTCCCACAGGATCATTTCTTTTTGAAAAGACAAATGAGCAAAATCTTGTTAAATTGAAGACTGGAGACAAGTCTAAAATGGGATTTTCCCGTCTGGGAAGAGAACGTTCCTTTTCCTTGACTAACCAAACTGTGCAGCATCTTTGCTTGTCACCTGAATTCCCCAGTGGCTTCCACAGCGTGTTGGGAGAAGCCTTGCACAGCAGGAGAGCGCCCACCACGCTCCCCATCGCATCTCCTGAGGGGGGAGAAGGGGATTAGAACGCGTAATCAACTCCCAGTTGGAGTGGAAACCTTTCTTCAATTTAATCAGCGTCGCGGGTATGACACCAGCGACGCTCTAAGCTACTGTACAGGAACGCCTTTGGTGAAGAATTGAGATGATTGAAAACCAGGGGGGATGCTGGGTGGTGGGAGGGCTTGTGGAGAGGCTCAGAAGGTGCCTCTGGGTTCGCCCAGCCCGTGAGTCCCACGGTGCCTGTGGAGCAGCACATGGATGGGAGATGGAGCCAAATTTAGGAGCATCATTTGTGGGAGAAGCTGGTTAATCCTCTTAGATGGGGGTTAAGAAGTAACACAAAAGTGAGGCATGAAAGAGCCACCAAATACCAACTCATATGAGGTTTGGGTTCCATCAGAGCTGGATGCCATGGAATCATAGAATGGTTTGGGTTGGAAGGAACCTTTAAGTTCATCTCATTGCACCCCCCCTGCCATGGGCAGGGGCACCTTCCACTAGTCCAGGTTGCTCCAAGCCCTGTCCAGCCTGGCCTTGGACACTTCCATGGGGCAGCCACAGCTTCTCTGGGCAACCTGTGCCAGGACCTCACCACCCTCTGAATAAGGAATTTCTTCCTAACATCCAGTACAAATCTTGTCTCTTTTTGTTTAAATCCATTCCTCATTATCCATCCACGTAAAAAGTCACTGTCTTTTTTGTAAGCCCCTTTTAAGTACGGAGAGGAGATGACCAGACCTCAAAGCTGCCAAACGGACCACCCCAACCACAAGCTTGGTTTGGTGAACACAATTGCCTGTGCCTCAGAGCAGCACCTGCATTCCCAGCTCGGCCTCAGAAGGTCTCAGGAAATTAAGGAAAATCAAGAGCCTCTTGCAGCAGCGCTGGCTGCCGAGGAGGCTCTGCGGGAACGGCAAGTGCTGGCAAGCAGAAGGCAATGTTCCTGTGCTAATGCTGCAGCAATGACAGCTCCTTCAAGGGCAAAAATGAAGATAAAGTTCCTGTCCCCGGCCAAAATGATTGACGATGGCAGAGGAAGCCACAGATTCCAAGGAGGGGGAGAAAAGCGACCTGGAAACGGGAGATGCTTACTCAGAACTGTGTCGGGGCAGGACCTGCCCCACGCAGGGTCACCCTGGCTGGGAGCCCCCTCCAGCCTGGCTTGTGTCCTCCCAAGGGAGGGCTGACCCTCACCCCCTTGGCAGCGGCACCAGCAGCCTCCCTCTTCCTCCCCCACACTGTACCTTGGGGGATTGTGAATTTTTAGGTCATTTCCACGATAAAATGATTGAAAAAGCAGAGGGGCCAGCTCCTGCTCTGGGCTGCGCAGAGGAAATTCCTGCCTGTCTCTCAGGGGCTTTGCCTTATCCGTGCTGGAGCTGCTCCCACCACCACCTTTTTAATCGTTTTTGACTCCTACTTCCTCCAGCTCCCCATCCAGCTGCTCCCATCACCAAATTTCACGATTTCCTGAGAGCAAACAACAACAAACAACCCCCAAAAAATCTATTAATGCTGAAAGTGAACTTATTTAAAGGCTGAAAATATGGAATTTGGTGATGTGGAGCAACAGGGGAGCAACCAGCAGAGCTCCTGCCGCAGGGAGTACTGGGCATGCTGGCCCAAAATTGTGACCATGGAATTCAGTGAGTGCTGGGATTTCTGTGTCATGGGAGCAGGGATGGTGGCCACCAGCCCTCACAGCCTGGATCTGGCTGGTGCTGCTCCAGGACAGAGCCCGTGGAGCACGTTAAAATGACCAGGGCTGGTTTAAGTGGTCCCAGCCTGGCTTTGAGCAGTGTGGTGTAAATAGGGGGTAACTGGCTCTTTAGGGGAGTTTTTATTCTGAATTCCTAAGAGAAAAAACTGCCTTGGCATCCTGCACCAGACAGGGGTGGAAATAACCCTGAGCAGACACCTGAGCATCCCAGGGACCAGGAGGTACAACCCCAGCACTAAAGCTTGCACTGAAGGAAGCAAATCTTATGATGGGGAAAAGAACTTACTTTTTTTTTAGGCACAGAGCCAGCCAAGGTGCAGTAAGACAAACTGAAGCAGGAGCTCTTCAGCCTCCTCCTCTGCCTTTTCCAAATGCAGGGGAAAAAAAAGAGTGGTAAAAAGCACCGGTGTGCTGGATTTCAGAGGATACTCTGACCTAGCGCTTTCCCCTAATGAAGACATCAACTGAGGAGGAAGGAGGAAGGCAGGGGCGGAATCCAGGCCTTGGGGATGGTTAAGGAAACATTAGTGAGAGCTGGAGAAGTCCCCGGCATGGCTCCAGATGGAAAGTCTGGAGGTTGACACGTTAAGTTTCCTCTCACTGCTTCACGTGCCTTCTGCTGCATCACCATCACCTCTGGAACATCCCCATCTCTCAGGCTGCAACACACACGTGTGCCAAGCAGGAGTATTTTAAACAACCTTGGCACCCAGGTGCAATCCCAGGTGGGATTATGGATGGAGGAGACGTGCGGGAACGACGACACGCAGAGCGCTTGGCACACCCCGCTGCCAAAACATTGGAAGGATTTACAAGCTGTAGGAACGGGCTTTCTGCAGCGTAAGTCACCCTCGAAAGGACTGTCAGGGATCTGGCAGGTCGGCACACGTGGATGGCCAGGCAACGTTCCCTGGTCAGCCTGTTCCAGGGCACAAGGCGTGCCTGGAAAAGCTGCCGCATAACCAGTCTGTCTCCGTTTATTAACACATTAAACATCTTTGCGATGAGGTTTTTATGATCACTTTAGCAGCAAAAATGTAAACGGGACCTGAAGATTTGCAGGTTTTAACCGTCTGCCCAACTGTACTCCCAATGATGCTGCACGTCCCCTGTACCCACACCGAGGGCTGGCACAGCTCCCTCCCACCAAGGGCACCCACGGGGCTCTTCACTCTCACAAACACATCTGAACCTCGCTGACAAACCTGTAAATATCCAAAATTCAAGGACACTTGTCTCTGGCTTAATAAGACCCAACAAGTCAGCTCAAGCCAGACTCAAAGCCCAGGAAGAGTTAAGGGGATGCCTAAGGAAGCAGGGTTTGGAGGGTATGGTTTAGTTTTTTAAATCTCCGATGATCAAAAGACCTCTTCCAAAGCTTGGCCCCATGACCAGACCCTGGGGGTGAGGGAACAGCAAGATGGCACTTGCAGCCCAAGGAGGAACCATTGAAGAACTTTTGGGGTGTCCCAGAGCTCCTCTCACCTGGCCAGGTGTGTGAGAAAGGAGAAGCAGCATTCACCTGGGGCTGCCGTTTCTCATGGACACGTCTCCTGCAACAGGAACAATTCCCACAGCAAACACCCACAGAGCTCAGGCCACATATTTGAAGGAATCCATTTAGAGGCAGCATCTAGTAAAATTAAGTCATTCTTGACAAGAAACAGTTTCTCTTTTCTTGGCTCTTTCCCTGAATTTGTGGGGAGGCTGAAGATATCACCTGCTATATTTAAGCATGATATGCAGCTTAATGGCCAAAAATCACAGATCTGGCCTTGTGCCACCTCACCCACCCATGCTCCCAGCTCTTAAATAATTTGCTCCTTTTAATGTTTTTTTTTTTTTATGTGAACAGGTTTCCAGGCATGGCAGAAATCTGCTCTGAGCAGTCATGGAGAGAAACGGAGAAGGAGACAGAAAGAACAGACGTGTTCTCTAAACCCAGGAAAAGCTTGTTTGTAATTCCAGATAAACAGGCACCATACAAATACAGGGTCAGGTGATAAATCCCTGGCTTCCTGCAGCTTTGGGGCCAAGGTACAGGGGCACGCTTGGGGCCAGCCCCTGGCACCACAAACCCACACCAGCGTTGGAGAACACGTTAACCTGAGAGACCCTCTCGTGACACATCAGCAAACAGGCACCCCAAAATAAAGGCACAAAAAGCTCTTTGATACACATGGGAAAAGGGGATTCAGCATGAGGATGAGACTCCATGGAGATCTCCCTTAGGCCAGCCTGTCCCAGGAGGACAGGAAGCAGCCTCTGCCAGGGCTTATGCCAATTAATGGGTAGTTGAAATACAAATTGTTTAACCAGCAGCCGAGGGACTGCCGGGAACGCCGTCCATCTCCCCCCAACACCCCGGTGGCTTCAGGCTGACAAGAGCTTAATTGCAGCTGGGGGGAGAGAGGAGCCCTTCTCGCCTGCAGCCAGGCTGTGCCTCCCTGGAGGGATCCTTCCCACTGAACACGCTGGTTATTTAATAATCTGCCAGAGTCAGCCACGTTCCCAGGCCTGTGAAACATCTCTTCATTAAGGCAGGGGAAGGCAAGAGCTTTCCCAGCTCCTGAGCAGCACTGGGGCTCTCACCAAAGGCCCTTGTCTGTGCCATACAGTGTTTTTCTCATCCAGGGCACCACGGCGTCTCCACCTTTCATCACTTCACCGTGGGCTTTTTGGCAGGCAATGAGCCAAGAACATCAATGGCACATCCCATCAGGTGTTTGGCTACACTGGGTCATCCTCCAAGATCCCTGGAAGTGTCCAAGGCCAGGTTGGATGGGGCTTTGAGCATCCTGGTCTAGTGGGTGGCATCCCTGTCCACAGCAGGGGGTTGGAACCAGACGGTGTTTAAGGTCCAGCCCAAACCATTTGATGATTCCATGATCCCAGCACAGCCCAGCAGCCCTGGGCATCCCCCTCTCCTTCCCAGGCCAGGAGGGGAAACCGAGGGAATTCAGCTGTGCGAGATGCATTAGCAATTTAACAAGGGGGAAGGAAAGGACCGAAGATAAACATTAGTGATATAAACGCACCCTATAATTAACAGTTTACATGCAGGGAGGATAGCCCTCGGATGGAGTCGTTGCTGCCAAGGAGAAACGTGGTCATTTATATTCCATGTGGGTCCAGGAGCAGGCGAGGAAGCTCCCACACACACTGCCAGCATCTGCATGTGTAAATAACAGCCCCTTCCAATGAGGGAAAGAATTTACAGCAAACAACATTCTGTGTGCTTGCTCAAGTATCTTATGTTTAAATAATAGGAGCTAAGTGATGCATTTCTGCTTAGGCACTAATCATTGCCAGGGACCCCCAGCCCCGTTAGGGAAATTGCCTTCTTCAATCATTTCGGACCATCTACAGCTTCTCTGGACCCAGAGCTGTTCATGCATGGGGTTTTTTTTTTGGGGAAAAAAAAACCAACCAAAAGAACCCCCAGCAAAACTCAGAATTGAGGAATTAATAACCTGTACATGGGTTGCAACCAGCCTGACAGCTCTGGGCAGCTCTCAGCATCCCCTGCCACAACACTGGGAAGGAGGAGATGCCAACCCACACACCGTCCATCTGACATGTCTCATCCAAGTCTGCAGCACAGCCCCAAACCTGTCAGCACGGGCAGTGGGGGTTGCCCAGAGGAGAAATAAAGACCTGAGCAACCAAAAGCAAGTGCAGCAAGTGTCTTTCCTCTGCAAGCACACTCAGGGCTTCCCTTGCCAACCTAAACATTATTCTGACTGTGAAACTGAGACCGTAATCCGTGTCACGGTTGGAGACCAGCAGGATTTTACAACCAAAGCTGGAAAACAAAAGTCCCGCACTTATTTTTAATACAACACAGCTTTCCCCAGGTAAGAGGAGGGAAAATCCTTCCCCCAGGGCCCCATGAAATGCTTGGAGATGGCAGATCCAGGACCGACCAGGGGTAGAGAGGACATGCAACCCACACATGCTGTTAAGGGGGTTGTACTTTTCCAACTGCTAAAACTGCAAGGAGGCATTAACTATCTTATTGAGACCATCAGCACATACAATTTGTGGTCATTAAATGCATTTCCTTTATGTTTCCCTGAGGCTAGAACAAACCTTATTTTCAGCTCATTTACAAGAAAACTCTCCAAAGACTGTAATTTACCTGCTACCAACACCATAAATCTTTAAAATTAGTTACTTAACTGTTTGCTAATGACCATGGATGTGTTCGCTAATACAGCTACTTTTTAATTAGCTCGCAAGAAGAAATTTGAGCAGAGAGGAATACTTGGATTTATTTTTTTTTTAGTGGAAGTCAGTGCTGTCCCACGATAACAGACACAGGGCTAGTTAAAGGGCCCATCCTCCTTGCCATTCCAAGCCCAGCAGTTTGGGAGCAATAACCCCCTGGGGGCTCAGATAGCTGGATCCAGGCTCGTTTCACCAGCCAAGCTGGCAGCACACAGCAGCAAATAACACAATGAATTATGGAAAATGTGGCCTATTCCCACTGTCAGGAGGGAGGTGGGAATGCAAACAGCATCTTGGTCTAGCACGGTGCCCAGGCACCAGCAGGACACAGCAAGAAGCAATGGGACCAACAGAGCTCCCCTGAGCCAGACATCCCTCTGCATCCCTGCAGCATCCCCACTCGCTCCAGAGCTGGCTCCATACAGTGATGCTCACCTCCCACACAGGGCAACAGTTCTGCCTGAATTCCCACATTTATTCTTAATTACCTCGTGAAGCAGTCAGATATATTGACTGCCACCTGTTCGATACATAATTCATGTGCCAGGAGAAGCAATTTCCAGAAGTTCACCTTGTTGGATCCTTCCCGGGGAAGGGAAAGCAGGTTTTTCCTGGGTGTCAGCAGTCCCCTGCCTTGAGCAGAGATGGATCCCTGCACACGTTACGGGGGCAGCCCATTTCCAATCGCCACTGCAAAACACCAGGGCTACAAATGTTAGCACTCGGAGGCATTTTGCAAGGCAGACATTTTAATTTAAATCGATGAGTTATTGATTCATTTTTCATGCGGGAAGGAGAGCACAGTGTGTATTTCTGCCACTCGATCTGTACTTCTGATGACCTCAGGCATACAGTATAAACCTGATGTAAAATATTTCCTTTCCTAATAGGGGAGCTTTTATGGCCTTGGACCTGAGTGAGCAGAAAGTCATCTGGGAAAGGATGCCTGACTAGGAAACCGTGGCAAGGCAGGTAATTAATGTTCAGCGCATACTCTCAAATTAGCCTATCCCTGAATAGGAAGGAAATGAATCATGATCTGAACTTTTATATAGCCTCAGGGTCTTCTCAGACACTTACAAAATTTCCTGGTGTACAGGAGCTGATAAAGGGCTCAGATCCCCACGCCTACAGGCTTGGAAAGGAGCAGTGGAATGAAGCCAGGAGGGAGAGACCCATTGCCTTTTGGGAAGCTGCCCTGTGCTGATAGTTTGCTTTTGGGAATCGGGAAGCTGGTGGGGATTTTTAAGGGAGTATCTTCATTAGGAAGCTCAAGAACTACAGGGAAAGCTGGAATCTGAGCTGCAGATCTCATCAATCCCACACACTTCCTGATGGGAACAATCCCCTGTGCCCACCAAGAGCATCGCCTGTGTCTCAGGCTGGGCCCCCTGCTGCATTCAGCTGCAGAGGGCAGGAAGGGCTCCTGGCATCTTTCCCTGGTGATGCAGATACAACACTGTCTTCCAAATAAGTGGGAGGAGGTGTGAAGGACCAGCATGGTATAGATGTCTGCTGGAGGAGGTGTCTGACCACCCCTGGGATGCCCGGTCAGGAGGCACCTGCCCTGCATCCAGCCCTTCCCCGAGCTGGGACCAGAGCCTGCATGCCATGTCCCAGAGGAACAGCCCCTACACCCCAGGGACCTCATCAGAGAGCCTAAAACCAGCTGGAGAGAGAACATGGAGCAAGATGGAGAGCTGAGCCACAACTAAACACCACTTTTCCAGCCATTTTACACTTCCCTGAGATAATTCTCCAACAATGGCTCTTTTGCCTCCCATAAATTCATGTTCTCTGACCCTAAAGCTGGCAACAACACTGATTTCCACAGCTCCTCCTGCCGTGCCACGGGGTATGAGGATGTCCAGGCCAAGGAACAATGACCACAGACACCAAAGACCTTGTCTGACTGCAATCTTTCTCAGAAATCAGCAATTTCAATGAAAATACCAGAAGTAGAGCCCAGCTGCGGAACAGGCTCTGAAGGGAAGTGGCTTTCCACAGATTTCCATGAGATACCAGCAGGTCTTCGCCCAGTCTGCGTAATTGAGTCCTTTGAAGTCTGGCTCATAAAGCAGCAACAACAAAAATCACTTTCATGTCTCTAATAAAGCAGAACTATAAAACCATGGGCCAGGTACCAAGAAAAGCTGCCCTGTGCTAGTCAGGACACCAGCCGGGGTTGGGGCTGACTGCCTGGCTGCAGCAGAGGACAGCAGGAGGAGATGGAGAAAGTAGTGGCCAAGACAAGTGTGGGTGGAGGGGCTGTGCTGGGACAACACGACCCTCTTCCCCGAGGGATGTACCATTGCATACACACAGGGCAGTTTTTGCAATGCCCCTTTTGAGAAATACTGTGTTTCAGCCCCAAAAGCAGCTGTCACATCCCACCTTTGTCTGTGCTCAAGTCAGCTGCCTCCTCCTGCACCATCCAGGTGCTGCTGAACCCCAGCAGGAGCTGGGTACCATCAGCATTAGCCCTTTCCCCTGCACCACAGGGGTCTGAACCCGGACAGCAAACCCCTCCCCGTGCCAGCCCTTGGGGACAGGTTTTCTGCCCCCGAGTGTCACAACCTCAGCACTCATCCTCAAGAGCCAGCTGTCACCACCATGATAAGTGTGCAGAGGATCCCTATTCCTGGGGGCACAGCACCCCAGAATCAGCCCCCTTGCACCATCCAGGGGTGTCCAGGCACCTCGGTGGTCTTTATTCACCCCCCTTTTTCCACAGGAAGGAATAATGTCTGGGGAAACATTTCCTCCAGCTGCCTGACCCAAGATGCCAACACTGCAGTCCTGGAAAAGGCCTTAATGCCCAATCTTCTGCAAGAGCAGGGGTGTGGGAAGGAGCAGCACTTGGGCGGCCTTGGCTGGGTGTTAATCAAGACTTTTCAGTGCAGGAGACACTGCACCAAGGGCAGCTTTTCTCCCCAGCACGGCAGCAGAGCAGCAAACAGACACCGGGAGAGATCTTTGCAGGTGAAGGGAAGAGCTACCCAACATCATCTGGATAATCATTTCAGGAATGTTTGCAGAAGAAACCCTTCTGGTAATATTAAATGATAAATTATGTGCCAATAACTTCCCCGGCACCGATCAGAAGGCATTTCAGAGACGAGCAGGAGATGGGGCCAGTCCTGACAGTGACAAATTGGAAGTGCCGGCAGACACGCCGCCCTTCCCAACGAGACGGTGAGGAAATGCCATGTGTCAGCATTTACAAATTAAACCTGCGAGGCCACCGCAGCCCCGCCAGACACCGCCGGGGCGCAGAACAAATTCCTCTGAGTCACTCGGGTTCAGAGAGGCGGCTCTCTCCGAAATTAGGCTGACTGTGGGCTCATTTGCAGAGGGAAATGCAAAAGCCACATTTGTCATGCACCAGTGTCCCCAGCTGGCAGCAGGGCTATGCTTTTAACCCACTGCTTTCCTCTGCACGGAGCTTCCCAAGGGAACAAGCTTTGGGCGATGCATTTTGACTGAGACCCTGACTTTGAGGATTTTATGCTAAAGGACATTAAGAGATTTAATGATAGAAAAGACATGAAGGCTCCAGACCCAAAGCTCTGAACATTGCTTCCACAGATAGCCAGGGATCACCCCAGGTGTGGTCCCTGCCAAAGAGTAGGGGCATTTCTCAGCATAGGCTCACTGCGGGAAACTTCAGGATTGTGATTAGACAAGGGAAAACAAGAAAAGAAAACCCGAGCCGTGCCTCTGTCGGGGACAAAGGCTGCTCCAAAGGCACCTGCACTCGCCAGCAGAGCAGAAGGACCCTTGGCACAGCCGCAGAGGGCTCCAGAAGCTGAGCTACCTCGCCAGAATCCGGAGCGAACAATAGCGCTTTGTACGGCTAAAATGCACCAGATGGCTGCTGTTGGGAGCATCCAAGTTTAAGGATGCACCGAGCGGCTGTAGAGGAGGAGCAGGGGAGAGGAACAGAGCAGAGCAACCCCAGGCTCAGCCAGCACTTCGGGTGCCGAGCCATGAGGAGAAAGGGCTGCGGGGACAACAGGGTGTAGCATCCATCCCTGCCCCACCGAGCAGCCTTGCAGGCAAACTCCTGCTCTGCCAAGACCTACAAATATGTTCAAAGCCCCAGGCATGGTCTACAAAGAGAGCCAGGAAAGAAGCAGAGCCTCGAGGAGAGGTGATTTACCGGGCTCTGCAGGGAAATACACCTCTTGTATGTCGCACAGAAGTGGGATGTAGATGTAGGAGAAGTTAATAGGAGAAAAACTACCACAAAAGGGGGATGTAGATGTAGTAGTTAACAGGAGAAAAACTAGCACAGGGTGACTTCTGGTGTGCTGCAAAGAAAACCCTCTCCCAGAGAAGTGTCCCGTGTGTGCCACCCCCTGCAACGCTCACAGTGAGAGGGCATGATGCCAAAGTCAGCAGGCTGAAGGGAGGAAAGCACCAAGCAGTGAGTCAGAGGCAGAGATTTTGCCTATAGATGGTAGAAGTGCAGGAGGGAGAACTGAAGGGGGCAGATGGGGTGTGGAAAAGGCCGCCACCACCAGCTGAGGCAATGCAAGGAGGCACAAAAAGCGAGGTGTAACCAGGACAAGCCTGGGAGCTGGGCTGGAGATCTCTGCATTATGCAAGGCAGCAAAGCCACAACAACCCAGCCAAGCCCTGCATTCTGCAGCGCTGCTGTCATCGTCCCAGTGGGCACTACAGGCTGCAGAACAGCACAGGGGAGGCACAGGAAGATATTCTGAGTAGTGGAAAACCAACAATAACGTAAGTTCTAACCAACTGAATTCATGAATCAAATGAGCCCAAAGCTGAAGCGAGTGGTTTCTACAAGGGAAAAACTAAAGTGTGTTTCCAGTGTGTTAAAAACCTGGGAGATCTGCCCTTGGGCATCACTGGAAGGGGTGGAGCACCTTCTGAGCACACGAAAAAGTTGGTGCTGGAAAGTTAGAAACTGCACCATCAGCTCTGAAGACATAAGGATTGTACCCTCTGACACCTGGGACTGAAAGGGACCCACAGGGGAAGGGGACCATCCTCTCTGAGCAGGGCTATACAAGTCCAAACACAGCAACAGAATATAAAAACAGTGGTTTCAATCTAAAAACACTAAGCAGAGCTGTGCACAGGCAGGCACCCAGGCCAGGGAAAGGTGCTGCTCAGGGCAGTGGGTACAGGAGATCTGTGTCCACTGCCAAGCAAGGGAGCATCCCTGGCAGCAGGACCGGGAGGATGGCCAGCGTGAGGCTGTGTTTCCACACTCTCATACCTGGCAACCAGCTGAGCCCACCCAAAGCAGCCTCTGAAGGGTTTAACCCTTCCCTTGGCTGCTGAAAACCACACTCAGGTTTGCACCCTCACAGCCCCAGGTGTTCCAGGCCACTCAGTGCCCACCCAGCCGCCAGGACAGTTGTACCTGTATCCCTTATTAATAAATCCCAAGTCGTTCTAAGCAACGAAATGTTGGTTTTCTGTGAATTTGTGCAGTTTTTCCTGGCAGCCTGTCTGTGCTCCCTGCCCATGACACAGGGAGCATGAGCACCAAGGGTGCCACACTGCTGGATGTCACTGGGGTTGTCACAGGGCAACTCAATAAATCTCCTGCAAACCCCAGTTTCCTGCCAACTTTCCAACCCCAAATCAGGCACTCTGCAGCCTTTGCTGAGCTGAACTCTTAGGACAGCGGGGGAAAAACTTCTGGATACTTATTTCTCAGCCCAAAGCTATCCCTTTCAGAGGAGGCCTCCCATGCCAAGTCCTAACTGAAAAAAAAATAATAAAATCACATTCATTAGTCAGCTCACTTGGCTGGATCTGTAATAAGAATGTAATAAACTTTCCATATGTCTCTGATAAACTAGACAGCTTAAGTTATGAGCAGAAAAAAGGCATCAATTTTTAAAATGTCAAAATTTGCCATGTAACTCAGGCCAAGCACTTGTTCCTAACAAGACAGTGGAAAGAGTCAGATCCAAGTTTAGAGACAGAAGAGCTGGAGGAAGACACGCCAGCTCACCACTTGTGGCTCCTTTTAAAGCCCTTGTTTTCACCAGCAACATCCGTGCTGAGCACATTCCCCTGGTGCTGTCGGGTGGCACTCCCTGCTTCCAAACCACAACCCATCCCCACCATACCACAGACCAGGGGGACTGCTGACACTTTAGCAGCCCCAGGATGCCCCCAGTCTGGACAGTGCCCCAGGCACAGGGGTTTGATGAAGATGCTTTGCATGTCCAGGGTGGGACTCCACCCTCAAGCCCCAGGGATTTGATGCACTTATATTCCCACTCACATCATTGCAGGAAGAAGCAAAATTATGACCTTTCAGGTCGAGACATGTCCAGGGTCATTGCCCTGAGCTCAGCTTTGATGAAAACCTGCATTTTAGCACGCACAAAGTCAACTACACTCCTCTGGAAAAGGGTCTTGAGAAGTTCTGGTACTCTTGGGTATGGTTCAGACTTGCTCCAGTGGTCAGCATTGCACACAGCCACGGTGGGAGATGGTCACCTGCCACATTCCTGATGCTGAGCCCTGTGCATGAGCTGTTTGAGGGATGGGACCAAACCTTCAGCCTGCCCCCTGGGCAATGAGCACCACAGATGGTGCCCATGGATGGTCGCACCAAGGATGCAGCAGAGATGTAGACTTGGACTGTGGGGGTCTATCAAACAGTCTGGGGTACAGCGACTGGTCCCCAGACCCCACTCAAGCCATGGGGCAGCAGGAGGGCAGGCTGGAATTGTCCCTGTAGATGTTTTACCACCTGTCCTCCTTGCAGCCAGGCACAGAGCCGGCCCTCACCCAGGGGCGAATCTGAGCACCATCAACCTCAGAGAGTGATGGTCTTTCAGCACTTTAATTACAAAGCAGTAGGCGAGAACAGCCTGCCTGATGTTCAGCAGGAAATTGAACTGCACAAGCACAGCAGACATATTCCTGCACGGCTCCCCTAGCAACTCTGGGAAAGTTTCCAAATTCCTGCACCATTAACATTTAAGGAATCGTCTCTGAACTCTGGTAGTTAAACAGTGAGGAGAAACAAGACACTGTAAATGGATTTGTTCTGTGTAGGTCAGTTGCTGAAGGGGCTGCTTAAATCAGGGCTCGCTGCTTGGCACTGACAGCAAAGGTCTGCCTCAACACACTGCGTCATTTTAACTTTTACACCTGGTTTTTTTCTCTTTGACCTCTGCCAGGCCACGGCACCATCTTCCAGTCGTGCCCTCCTGCTGCACACAGTGAAGGTGAGGGGACACAGAGCCTCCCGGGTGAGAATTCCTGTCCATACCCACCCTGCGGCCGCAGTGATGGGCTGGTGGGCAAACCCCAAACGCCCGGGTGGATCAGGGCAGTGGCCATGCCTGGCATGGGCAGCACAAGGAACCCTCACTCCCAGCACAGACCTGAAATCATCTCCTGCCTCTCCTCTGCTCCCCTGCACCAGAAGACACCTCGATGCTCTGGGCAGGAAAATAAAGCTGTGATTTATTTCCCCACCCGCGTCGACTCGACGCCTTTATTGGTGTTGGCGGCAGGCACAGCCCTGGGCGCGGGAGCAGCGCTGCACGTGCACACCCCGACAGGCGGCTGCGTCCCTCCAACACCCACCACAAGGTGCTCTGGGCTCTCCAGGCTGCCCCTGAGCATCCCTCCCTTGGCAGGAATCATTCCCTGGCTAAGTCACCCCGCAGCTGTGCTGCCAGGACCTTGTTATGCCGCAGGCTGGCAGGGCAAGGCTTTCTTTCCTCTGGGTTTGTTCTCACTTGAGCTTGGTCTGAGTGCCTGCTCTCTGAGGGTGAGTAGATGGCAGTGAAAATCCTTCCTTCTCAAACAATTTGGATCTCTCTGGCCTCAGAGTTTAACACCAGCCCAGAAGATGCACAGTTTTTTCCCTCCCCTCTTTTAGTTAACCTGCCTGATGCAACACAAGAGTAATTATAAAATCCTGATTCTGTGTCCTCAATCCCAGCAGGAGAACCAATTGTGTCTCCCCCATCCTCTTGCAAAGGCATTGAGACCCCACAGATTTGGTTTTCTAACCTAGAAATCTAATTTTTTAATTATTTTTTTCCAAGCCTGGGGCTGTTCTGGTGCAGGCTGCTGGGCAGCACAGCCCTGCCATGCTCCAAGACATCCCACTGCAGAAAGTCAAAGCCTCCCCTGGAAAGAGTGTGTTTTCCACAGCTCCTGCCCCTTCCTACAGACAGCAAGAGAGAAAAACACTGTCCCAAAGGTGCCTCTGCCCTGGCTGAGCTGCCCCCTCCATGCACTCAGCAGGATGCACTCATCCTGCCCAGCTCAGCTGGGCTGGTCAGACACAGAGCTGGGAGTTGTACTGAGATGGGAGCAGCTCCCCCTGATCTGCAGGACCACCCAGAGCTTCAAAAAGCAGAGTCTGCACCCAAAAAGCCACGTGCATCCCAGTACTTTGTCCTGTGCCCGGGCTTCTGACAGCATCTCAACGCAATGTGCTCCAACAGAGGGTCAACAACATGAGTTACACGAGCAGATCACTCCTTGGACACTGCTGGCCACCACGGGGCTTCAAGCTGTTCAGGTCCCTCACATCAGCGCAACAAATGCCTGATTTAAGACTTTGTAATGACTTGAGAGTATATAATGTTTAAGTTTAGAGTAAGTTTAAGAATACATAGTAAGTCAAAGTCAGCTCCAGTTAGTTCTTCCAGGACCACCATGTAGGAAACACAGTTTTTGCTCCAGCTCAACAGCTCTGCCTGTCCTGCAAAAGGCATGGAATTGTGGAGAGCACATGGGCAGAGGGGACTGTCCACCCCCAGGGGTGGGGGACTGCAAGATGGAATGTGCTTCTACCGACAGGCAGCTCCTGGGCAGAAGGTACCAGTGCTGCCTTAGAAAACCAGACCTGGCTTTTGGAGGCATACAGGGCACTTGAGGTCCTCTGCAGCCCAAACGCTTGCTGGATGTGTAATTCTCACCACTCACAAGTCCACAAGGAAACAAAACCAAAAAAGAAAAATCTGGAAGAGCTTGCATCCACCCTCCTGGGACTTTGTTTCAAGTCTAATTGGCACTTACACGTCTTTAATTTCAAGTGTTGACCTCACAACTGCTCCCAATGCAAACCCAGGATGAAGAGCAGAGGCTGCTCCTCTCCCCAGCCCGGAGGCAGCAGCGATTGCAGCGGGTGCTGTGTCAAACAGCAGCAGTTTTCCCAGCCTTTGTGGTGCCAGGGATGGGGCTGAGGCTGCCCTGGCCTCTGGCAAAGGACACGGATCCATGGACATTCACCATGGCTGTGCTGGGGGCATTTATAATCAGCAGGATTTAAAAAATGCACACAGCCAGCAAGCTGCCCAGCCCTGCACAAGCCCAGCCAGAGGGGCACAGTCAGCCCTGATGTTCAGGGGCAGGGACCCCAAAAATCCTCTAAACTGGGCTCTGGGATTAGCCCTGAGTGGTTAATGAACAAAGCAACCCTCCCATACCGCAGCAGTAATGCAAACACAGTCCCAAAATGCACCCTGGCCAGCCAGAGCCAGCCCACATGCAGCACTGCTCACCTTTAGAAGTGAAAAACATCACACTTACTGACACACTCACACCATCCAGCACTCCTCAATTTACTGCTGTGCATTTCAACAAGCCAAAAATACACCTGGTCAATACAGCTGGAAGGAGAGCCCATCACTCAACCGCCCCGTGGCTCTCAGGCACGATGATGCATCGGCATCAATCACGGGGCACAGGAGAAATAAAAGCACTGGAATATCGTTGTTCCAGGATTAATGCCTCTTGCTGTGAAAACAAACGTCCTAGACTTGCCTCAACATTCATTTTTGATAAATGGTTTGACTTTGCCTTGACACTCCTGTAGCGGCGGGAGACCATTATCCTGAGACAATGTTTTATTCTATTGACATTATCTCTTAATTATAATGTGAGGGATATCAACGAGAGCAAGAGCCCACCAATTCCTCAGGCAGAGTTTCTGCAGTTTCTGCTGTCAGGGTGTCTGGGAGAGGTTTATTGCAGCAGCTCAATGATCTGCTCCAGTTCAGACTCGAAGGGGACCCTTCCCTGACCCACCTCTCTTGCAGCCCCTTCACACAACCTCAGCACTGTAAGTTTTTATCCCATAGCAGGAGGTTTGCTCGGGTTTGGTTTTTTTTTAATTTCCAGAAGCAGGGAGCTTTGCAGAAAGACGGAAAGGTCATTTGCATATTTTAAGCTGAGATTTTTAGCAAGCTCTGAAAGATTTGGCATTTACTGTGTGTCAGTTAACATTCAGATTAAGTTTTTTTGGAAGGGATCGTAAACCTTCTGCTTCAGGAATTGTGCCAGTTTCCTACTTCTGGCAGGAAACTGAGGAGGTGAGTTACAGGCTCACCTATGGTATTTTGGGCTTAATTACCCCTCCAAAAGCTCCCTGGAGCAGTCAGAGCCCTGACACTGCCACGCACAGCTCAGCCCATGCTCCCATCAGCCAGAGCTGGGCTGTCAGCAAATCTGATTGGCATTAATTGTTTGGAAGACTTTGTTTTGCAAAACTGCTTCCCAACGTGCTGAATAAACAAGAAGGGAAACCAAAGCACTCCCTCATCCTTGAATCCGAGCAAGCGTCCCTGTTCCTGTCCGAGAGCCCTGCAGAGCAGCGCTTTTAATATTTAAACTGAGCCAACTTAATTAACTTGCAAGAAAAAATGGCACAGTGTTTTGCGGTGGGATGAGCTTTCCCTCCGTCAGAAAACACAAGGGCAGGTCTGGTTGCCAGCTCAGGCTCCCATCGATGCCTCCAGCCCTGCAGGAGGGGCACACGGGGTGGAGGTGCCTGCACAGCGTGGCAGGAGGGCTGGACCAGGAGAATCATCTGTGACATGTTCAGCAGAGCAGGATCAGGGGGAGATGATGGGGCTCATCGTAACATCTTCATTCCCACCCCGCAGCCCCAAGCCAAGGCATCTTCCCCAGTGACAGACAGCACTGCAGGTCCCCCGTGTGCTCGGGGGCAGAGCAATTAGCAGTGCCCTAACCATGCAGGCAGGGTCTGACCTCCCACAGCCACCAAGGATGGCAGGTAAGGACATCCTCGGAACAACCAGGAGCTCCATCAGTGACACGGTAGTGGGGACCAAGTCCTGTCTCAGCTCCACAGCAGCACCCACTGCTCTCATACTCCAGCTGTGGCCAGTTCTCCACCAGCAGTTTGAAACTGGAGCCTGAAGCTCTCCATAGGGAGCATGTGTTGATTTGCTTCACAATTTCCATTAATTACCAGGTAAATGAGATCCCTGCACACTCCTTGGGCACCTTGCCTCATCTGTTTGGGCTTTGACAGCTGCTGGAGCAGTAAGTATGTTTTCATCACATGATGCCTGGCAGTGCATCCTCTCCTCACTCTGACCTCTAGAATCATCCCATCTGTTTTATTTCAGCATCCTCCCCTGAAATTTGTTCTCAGCGGCTAAAATTCATCCCACTGCAGGCAGGGGAGCTCTGAACCCTCAAAGCTTCAATTAGCCAGGGGAAAACACCTTGGAGCCTTGAGGCTGGCTGCAGTTTTTTTTGGTAAATGACACCCAGTGCCCTGAATTTTGGACCTGGCACAGGGTTCACATCAGGCTGAGCTGTTGCACACGAGGAACCAAGTGGATCGATTGCTGGTGCATTCAACTTTCCCAGTGAAACCTTTCCCTGAAAGCCAATTAATGGCACCTAGTGCCTGCTCTGGCAGCCCTTAATTTGTAATTAAAGTCAGGGCACAGCTGAGCAATAGCAACCTTTTCAGGGAGGCAGTGGGGAATGGGGGAAATAATTTTTTTAATTTATTTCTATGGAGAGAGCAGTGCTCTGGCTGCACTGGGAACTTGTGGAATCACACAGGTTCCATGACTCGAAACCCTATGGCCCCAGCAGGGCCAGAGGGGAGGCAGGGCTCCTCCTCTGACCCAGGAAATTACAGGCATGGAAAGCAAACCGAGTAGGGCAGGAGGTGCAGCAGATGTCACAGGGCAGCCCTGGTTAATGGGTGTCACTGAGGGACACGAGCAGGGGTGATCTGGGGGCACCCAGAGGACACCAAACCCACCCCCAAACTGCATCCCTAGGGAGCTGCCCCTGGAGGGGAACACTCTGCTCCAGTCCCACATAGAAACACACCTGGAGGGCTGGGCACACTCCCACCCCATTGCCTGTGGAGATCCCACTGCAGTTCTGATGTAGCAGGGATGGATTTTCTGGGGCAGGGGGATGGTTTGGATCACATGAAGGGGTTGGACATGCTCTCGTCACACTCATTTACAGCCTGTGACATGCCCCAGTGATTTACAGGCACGCAGAGGGCCTGCAGCCACTGGGCTTTCAGGGATTACTTAACACAGGATGAAGTAGATCAAATACAAATGGGTGGATGGTATGTGAACCACTCCAGCCAGCCAGGGCTGCTAAACCCTCTGGTTTCTTTCACAGGCCTTTGAAATGGGGAAATGTAGCTTCAGATAATTTATTTGCCAGGGGCACTGAGGAGGGCAGGGGAATATTTACGAGCTGAAGAAAATCCACAAGGTTATGTCTCTGGGGATGCACCCACCAGGACACTGAGCACTGTTTAGACACAGAGGGAGGAATATGATCCCTGCCTTCAACCCTAAGGTGCTGGGGAGAGGGGCCACCTCCTCCAGAGCCCCCAAACCATCCCCATCAGGGCGTCGAAACTAATGCTGTGTACAGAGTATGCTCTGGAGAGTGCAAACAAATTTGGTTTCCAGGGGTGCAGGCAAGACCGATCTCACAGAGAATCTCCCCTACACCTCTCCAGGATGCTCAGCACATCTGGACCCACGGCAGCCCTGCCAGAGTCCTGTGAGGGAGGGGACTGAGTTACCAACACCAAGAACTGCCATTTGCTAAAATAGTGCTAAAAAAAAAAAAGAAATCCCAATCACCATCTATTTTTATTGGCACTGAAGGTGCTTTCTCTGTTCCTCGTGGCATCCAGAGCTCTGGGCACATGGTGCTCACAAGGGAGAGAGCTGAGAGAGGCTCAGCATCAGAATTGGGTACCCTTGATGCAGAAAAGAGCCATGGGTTGTGAACCTGGACAACACTGACCTCCAGCCCCGGATGTTCCCATGGATCTGCTCTGCTTACTTCGTGCATGGCTCCAAGCCAGAGACTTACTTGGAAAAGCAGAGGAAGTCTGCAGTGAGGGAGAGAGGGTAATTCCTTGCAATGCTGTCTGTGGGGATGGGATCTGCAGTCACTGGAAATTCCTTCCCTGGAAGCTCAGTTGCAAGGCTCAGCTCCCTCCACCCCGCTCTTCCCCCACCTCCAATGGCTTCCAGGCCCTTGCAATGCCTCGTGCTCAGCACTGGGAGCAGTGGGACACTGGCCCACAGTCCCACGGTCTGCAGGCACAAGGTGAAGCCTCCTGTCCCATGGCACCAGTTGCTCAGAAGGCAATTTCCTACAGGAACCAGTCCAGAAACCAGTTCAGATGGAAAAGACAGAAAGCAGCTGGATTGTGTAAGGAGGTGGGGTGGTTTTTTTGAGCAGCTACAGACAAGGTTATTAAGCCCAGAAATGCAGCTGGATACCCCCAAGAACAGTGCTCAGCAGGAACATCTGCAGTCACAGGGGCAGAGGGTTAAGACAGGAAGGATCACCTGGGATGGCTGTTGCCTGATGAGGGTTGTTTCTACCTGAGGACATCAACTATGTAGGGCTGGAAAAACCCCAGATCTGGTATCAGATGCTGGGGATGCTCCTGGGCCCTGCAGGACCTGGGAAGCAGAGGGAGAAGGGCCAGGTACAGCTCAGACCCTCCTCATCCTGCAGACACCACACCCATCTGAAGTTCCATCTTGTACCATCAGCATCAAATCTGGAGCCAGTTCACATCTGGGAAAATCATGAACTTATAAAAGAGGGAAAACAATAAACTTTTTTAAAAAGAAATCCCTCCAAAATAGCATTGTGTGCCTGTGCCCCAGGAGCCATGGGTCGAGAGATCAAACCTTGTTCCTCGAGGGACTGATAACACCATTTGATATCAATTTTCCATCCGACTGCTCCTTTTTAGGAATTGTTTCTCTTGCTGCAGAAAACTAGTGCTCCCAGGGAACACACACATCACCACTCTGAGCCTCACAGACTTGGATTGCAGCAGGAATTCCCCACTGGGCACCACCCCACATGGATGCACACAGCAGTGGCAGAGGGAAATAGGGACTGTGCATAGGGCCATGGTCTGGTTTACCCCAACAGAGACTAAGTTTGGCACATGAACTGCCGTGAGAAGGTGGCAGGGTGACTTGGGAAGCTCTGTGCCCACAGCAGCAAGTCTGGAGCATCCCAAAGGGATGTGGTGGCTCTCACTGCCAGGACACAGCAGCAACTCAGTAAAAGGAACAGCTCAAAGCAAGGAGTATGTTGTTGTTTTTTTTTTCCCCTTTCCTTTTTGAAGGGCAGGAGAATTTCTGACAGCCCTGGGTGGAGGAGCTCATGCACACAGCCTGATTCCCAGAAATGGTCCGGCCCTGACTCTGGTGACCAGTGAGGCGATAAAATTAAACTCCTGTGTCCTCATGAGCAGGAGGCAGAAGGACATTTAGTCACACTCTTTCAGTGATGCATTAAACACCATAAACTTTAATGCCAGCATCCAACACACACTTGGGAGCAGAGGCTGCGCTGCCAAAGCCCAGCAGCCCAGATTTGCCTTCTGCCACGATAACACACCCGGCGTGGGTCTCACTGATACGCATGGGGGGCACAGCCGAGGCTGGGGGTGATGCTGGGGATGGAGGCTGGGGACGATACTGGGGGCACAGCTGGGGATGGGGACGATACTGGGGGCACAGCCAAGGCTGGGGATGATACTGGGGATGGATGCCAGGGGGCACAGCTGGGGATGGGGATGATACTGGGGGCACAGCCGAGGCTGGGGATGGATGCTGGGGGGCACAGCTGGGGATGGGGACAATACTGGGGGCACAGCCGAGGCTGGGGACGGATGCTGGGGGCACCCAGTGCTGCCCCTGGAGCTGTGCAGAGAGGGAAGGGAGGTGGGCAGCAATCCCTGTGCCATCGGGCACCTCTGAGGCAGGCTGGGCAGCAGCCAAGGCAGCAGAGGGCTGCGCAGAGCAGGGCTGGCCAAGCACAGAGGGCAGCTCAGGGCCAGGGCTGCCGGGCACCGCTCACGCCAGCACTGCAGCACCGAGCAGAAAAACACTGTCAGCTCAGTGTCACCCAGAGAAAAGGGTTTATATCAGTACAGATCCCCATGCACAGCCCAGAGAGCGGGGTCCAGGCTGAGCCCTCAGCTCACGCACAGGGGGCTTGCTGATTTAAGCTACGTGCACCCAGCCAGGATGTGAGTGCTGCACCACAACACAACAGAGATCCCTGCCCAAGAGAGGATTAAACTCAACCAGCACAGGCAAACCCCGCAGTGCCCAGGCACAGACAGGCCATCCAGGCTCTCCTCCAAAACCACATGATCTGCTTGTCCTCCCTGCAGACATTTCCTCCCAGACACAGAGGTCCATTGTAGCCAAACACAAGAGAAAACCAGGTGCCACAAGGCACTTCATCTCCTCCAGGCACATCTTGCCTCAATTTTGGGTCCTGCAGTCCCACACCACAGGCAGCTGCATACACATAAAGCTCAGTGCCCTGGAGCTGCCATAGAGAAAAGTACTCCCCATCAAATATCACTGTGCCATCTCCATAACCACAACAGCACCAGCTACACATTGCTCTGTTGGTTCATCTGCTTGTTTCTCATGGGGTTTGTTTAGTTTTTCTTTTAAGGAATAAGAGGCACAGCTCTACCCTAGGAGACACAGTCACCCACAACCACCACAGCAGCAACCTCACTCACCATCCTGCAGCACTGGAGGATTCTGTCACTGCTGGAAGAGTCCTGCACACAAGGGACCAGAGCCACAGCTCAGGAGCAGACCTGGACACGACGAGGAGAAGCAGAGCAGCCACACACCAGAGCAAAGACTCACTGGGTCTCAAACCAGGAGATCCTCCTCTGCCTGCTGGAATTTGAACCCAACACAATTAACGATGGGCACCTGGGAGCACTGGGACACAGGTGAAGGGGATAACAGGGAGGCTGCTCCTGCTGGGGCGGGGGTCTGAACCCTCTCCTCAGCCCTGCAGCCCCAGAGGGTGGCTAGACTGGGGCGCTGCAGAGAAGGTGGGATAGGGATGGAGACAGGGAATGAGAAAAGCTCCTGTGGCTGCTTTTTTTGATGAGTTTATAAAAGCATCCTACTCCCAGTGCAGATGGGGAGTGCTGTGCTGTCCCTGGTCTGTCTTACAGAGGAACTGGTGACGGCTCCATCCCACAGTGGGGGAAAGCAGACACCAAACCCTGACAGTTCCCCTCTGGATGATGGATCCACCCTCGTGGATGGAGAGGACCCATTCATCTCCCATGGCTGTGCCAGAGTGGGTGAAATGTGACTCCTGAGACTCCACAGAGTAAAAGGAGATTGCTGTGATGATTACTGAGCCTGTGGAGGCCAATTAAAATCCTCGTGAGAAAGCAAATGACTTCAAGCTCGCTGAGCACAGGGCAGGGAGGGAGGGAGTTGCACCAGGGGTGTTGGGGCTGTGACAGCCCTGAACACCGTGTACAAAGGCAATTGGCAAGGGAGAGTGAATCAGGGCCAGGAAAGGACTCGGGGTTGGGAGAGGCATTTTAAAATGAATTGCAAACCTCACAAGCAGTCCAACAAGGTGACTGAAGTACAGGGGGAGAACAACCGGAGCGCTGAGAGCCGGTGGACAGACCAAACAGAGCTGATGCATAGACAAAATCGAGCCAGTGGGTAGGTGACATTGAGCCAGTGGATAGGTGACGTTGAGCCGGTGGATGGGTGACGTTGAGCCGGTGGATGGGTGACGTTGAGCCGGTGGATAGACACATCACAGCGTGGCCCCACCAGTACTTGGGACAGGGGATCAGTGTCGAGGATCTCTGCCTGTGCCCCACTGCCCCCCGGGGCCGGACCCCCATGCCCTGGTCCCTCTGTCTCCCGGAGGCTGGACCCCCCATGTCCCCCCACCCAGTGTCGGGCCCCCTGTGTCCCCCATCCAGGGTCAGCCCCTCCCGTGTCCCCATCCAGGTTTGGATCCCCACCGTGTACTTCCCCGAGGGTTGGACCCCCCCATGTCCCCACCTAGGGTCGGACCCCTGGCACCCCCATCCAGGTTTGGACCCTTTGGACCCCCTGTGTCCCCCACCCGGGACCAGACCACCCGTGTCCCCACCCAGGGTTGAATCCACCATGTCTCCCACCCACGGTT
>VWZG01000900.1:559392-590070 GCA_013396735.1 Grallaria varia
CGCGGGGACAGCGGCAGCTCCTCAAAGGCGTCCAAAGCAAACCCGAACCCAAAGCCCAAAGCCCAAAGCTTGTGCCAGGAGCCGTATTCCCGTGGTTTATTTGTGTTCACTTTTCCAACAGCAATTAGCACCGGTATGTCATTAAAGCCCCTCGCAGGGAGCCCACGGGTGGTTGTCACTGCTCTGCCCTCAGCTTGGAGGTCTCACAGGTGTGAGCTGCTGGGTCTGGGGTCCCACAGAGCCCCTGCCCCACTGCTGCCTCCACTGCCGCTGGAGGGGGGAGCTGCTGTTTGCAGGTGGGTGCCTTTGGATTTAAGGGTTAAACATCACCCTCGGTGAAGACGAGCCACAGGAATAACCCAGCACTGCTGGCCACAAGAAGGGACTTGACTCGTCCTGCCATCCCTGTGAGACACGCTCCAGGCATTGAGGGAGTTCAGCCCATGGAGCAGGCTCTGGGGGGCTGCCACCCTTCCCCATCATGGCCCAGGCTGCTTTCCATGGAAAGGCAACCTAAACCCACTGCAGGAGCGGGCACACGGCCAGTAAGGAATGCACTGGCACAGGAACGGTGGCGTTGGTTTTGGCTCCTTTGCTCTTCCTGCCCACTAAAAAGGACAGAGGTCTAAGAGGAGAAGTATTGCTTACCCCACTAGAAGGTCACTCCCAGGGCTGTCCTGGACGATGCTTTCCAGACCCCAAGAGTACCCACGCCACACACAGTGCAACAATTCCTCAGGTCCAAGAAAGACCCAGCTCTGTTTTGTCCTTGCCAGATGCTTCAACACCGACCGGCCCCTTTAGTTTTTCCAAGGGCTACCCCAGCTCTTGGTTGGAAGTGGAGAGGGTGAGTGTGGTAGACAACTACTGACTGGTAGCTGGCCAAAAACACCCCTGTGCTTTGGGCTTCTTTCCCACTGAAGCCTGACCCCAGCCCAGGTATCATCCAGGCCCAGATCCACCAAGACACCATTTCAGAAATCTGCAACACTTTAATCAAACCCTACTAAGGCCATCATTGCTTTCATGATTGCACATATTCCTTGCTCTCAAAAGCACAATTATCTCCATTAACACTCAAGGACAGGGTCAAGCTTCCCCCTTTCCCACAGTCAAGGCAGCGTGGCCGGAGTGATCGACGGGCTCCCAGGACTGACAGCCACAGCCAGAAGAGCTGGCCCTGGGTGGCTGAGCAGGCAGCAGGGACAACTGCCAGGAGCTGAGTGACAGCTCAGATGTACCACAGAGTTTTTGCCAAGGCTCATCTCACGCAGTCACCCTCAGCAAGGAGAGGCAAAGTGACAGGGCTGTGAGCTGGAATGACTGGAATGCAAAGTCATGGCACAGAACTGGGGCTTTAAAAGTCACCACTGTACTCTCCAACACATGCAAAGGCCGGAGCAACCCTGGGCAGGCTCCAGGTACCCTGGGAAGAGACAACACTGAGGTGACAGCACCCAGAATTGATTTGCAGTGCAGTCCAGTTACATCAAGTGGTAATAAAATCATAAGTGGCTCCAGCACAACCTGCCCCATTCAGTGAGATAAACGGTGGCTTTTAAAAAGATCACTAAATCCCATCCCTGCTACCTACACAAACCTCATTTCTTTTAAAGGCTCCCATTAAAGTGCCTTTTATCCCTAGCAATAGGCAGTTTTAAATTGCAAATAACTTCTCAGATCAGTCAGCAACCATCTTCATTCCTGCTGGCCCACGGAGAGAGGGGCTGTGGCAAAGGCTGGCCCTTGGGGTCAAGGGTTCTTGAACGCTGTGTTGAGTGTCTGGATGGGGTCTCCCGTTCCTGGCACGGGAGTGCTGTGCAGCAACAGTCCCCTGGTGTGGGGGGTCTCCACTGAGCTGTCCGGGACGACTTCACCTTCCAGAGAGACCTCTGGGGATGCGGAGCAGGTCTCACCTCCAGCACGGGCATGTCCCAGTGGGAAGCATGCCGGGGCTGGCGGCTCAGGATTCGGCATCGTCCTGGCTCAGCGTCTCGGCGTCGTGCAGCAGCGGCGTGGTCTCGGACGAGGGGGGTGCTTTGCTCTGCGTGGCGGGGAAAAGGGGGCTCTTCTCTGCGGCGGTTCCCTGCAGGGTCACAGGGGTGACAGAGGTTACAGCCTGCACGTGGCGCTGGCACCGCGCTCACACCTCACCAGGGGCGCCGACACATCCCCACCTGGGCCACGCCTGCACCCAGCCTCTGGAATCCTCCCACGGCCAAGGACCCTTCTCTGAAGGCTTCTTAAATTGAAGGGTTTTATACCTCCTCCCCTAACAAAATGAAGCCATTTCCACTCCTGCCCCCCAGGAGTGCCCAGCCTGCAGAGCTGTGTGGAGGAGCTCTGGGACAAGGTCACTGTGCTGCACAGCACCAGAGGACATGGGAGATGGAGAGAGCCTTTTGAGGGTGGTGCCACCTTCAGCAGGCACAGACGGCACTCATTCCTAGTACAGTGGTAGGTGCAGGCTCTGGGGAAGGTCAAGGGTGGAAGCTGGTGCTTTCTGACAGCAAGAGGAAGGCTCCTCCTCACCTAAGGGCTTACACCCACAAAACAGGTTCATCGCCCTCGAAGGTGAGGAGGAGTCAGGAACACCTTCAAGCAGATCACGCGGGCCCCTGACCCTAAATCATGTAAGAGTCCCCGGGGGAAGCAGGAAGTGACAGAACTGGGTCACTCCCTGCTGCTGGGGAAAGAGAGTCTCACCTGCCCAGCAGACTCATCATCCAGAGGCATTGGCTGCTCGCTGGGGATTGGGGTGTTGTGGAGGGATGGTGAGACCTGTCTAACCCTTCAACTATTGCCCATTGCTGCTTCAGTGTGGGCACCAGTGATACCACCAGGACCACCTGGAAACTGTTCGGGCATGATGGTATTTGACTGAAGGCTGGACTTCATGATCTTGGAGGTCTTTTGAACTTTAATGAGTCTATGATTCTAAAAGTGACTACAGACCTCTGGTGGAGGGGCTTACAGTCAGGGCAAAAGAGATGGTTAATATTCAGGGATCACCTCCTCCAAGTTCAAGAACCCAATAAGCACCCAAAGCCAGGAAAAGTGCCAGTGGGCCTTCATGGATGAACCAGGAGCTCCTGGCCAAACACAAATGCAGAAAGGCAGGCGGAAGCAGGGACAGGCAACCTGGCAGGAATACAGGGGCATTCTCCCAGCAGGCAGGGATGAAGATAGGAAAGCCAAAGTCCAACAGAAATTGAATCCATCCAAGTATGTCAGAGACAAGAAAGGCTTTTATAAGTACCCAGGTGACAAAAGAAAGAGTAGGGAACATGCAGGCCTGCTCCTGAACGAGGCAAGGGACCCCAGAAACCAGAGGAAAGTCTGGAGCAAGAAAGACACGCCCTTGGTGGAATCTGATGAGGTCAGAGAATACTTAACTTAGACATCCACAAATCCATGGACCCTGATGGGATTAGCAGGCTAATAGCATGAGGCCACTCCCCATTATCATGGTAATGGGGAGAGGGGCCCAAAGACTGAAGGAAAGTAAATGTCTCTTCTATCTTGAAGACCAAGAAGGAAGACCTCAGGAGCTACAGGCCAGTCAGCCTCCCCTCAATCCTTGGGAAGGTGAGAGAGCAGGCAACCCTAGGAACCACTTCCAGGCACATGAAGAAGGAAGGCATCAGGAGTAATCAGCATGGATTCACCAAGGGTAAATGTGCTTGACCAAACTTGATAAATGTCTGTGATCAGCTGAGGGGAGAGCAATGGATATTGTCTACCTGGACTTCAGGCTTTTGACACTCTCTCCCTACAAAAACCTTATAGGGAGGCTGATGAAATATGGGCTGGATGAGCAGTGAGGTGGACTGAAAACTGGCTGTCAGCCAGGCCCAGAAGGTCATGACGTTTAGTTGGAAGGCCAGTAACCATCAGTGTACACCAGGGGTCAATACTGGGTCCAGTCCTGTTTAACATCTTTATTAATGATCTACAAAAGCTGGGAGAGTGGCTGGTACACCAAGAGGGACCTCAGCAGGCTGAGAAATGGACTGGAAGTACCCTCATGAGGTTCAACAAGAGGACGTACAAGGTCTTGCACTTGGGGAAGAACAACCCCACGCACCAGTGCGTGACAAGGGTCACCCAGCTCTGAGCAGGTTGGCAGAAAAGGACCCCAGAGTCTCGGGGGACACCAGGCTGAACATGAACCAGCAGTGTGCCCCTGCAGCAAAGGCAGCCAGCTGTATCCTGGGCTGCCTTGGGAGGGTTGATCCTTCCCCTCTGCTCACCACTGGTGAGGCCATACATGGAGTACTGTGTTCAATTCTGGGATTCCCAGGACAAGAGAGATGGAACTACTGGAATGAATCCAGCAAAGGGCCACTAAAGTGATTATAAGACTGGACTGTCTTTTATGTGAGCAAAGGCCAAGAGAACTGGGACTGTTCAGCCTCAAGAAGAGAAGGCTCAGGGGAATTTTACCACTGCATACAAAGATCTGAAGGGAGTGTGCAAAAACAGAGCCAGGCTCTTCTTGGTCATGTCCAGGAACAGGACAAGAGCCAAGTGGCACGTAAACACAGGGGATTCCATCTGAACATTAAAAAATACTTTTTTCCTTTTCTTTTTCTGTGAAAATGTAAAAACAGGAACAGGTTGCCCTGAGAAATTTCCATCCCTGAAGATACTAAGAGACATCTGGACATGGTCCTGAGCAACCATCTTTGGGTGACCCTGCTTGGCCAAGATGCTGGACTAGATGACCTCCAGAGGTCCCTTCCAACCTCAACGATTCAGTGATTTTGTGATCCTGTAATACAAACCCAGACATTTTATACATGACAAATTCCCTCTTGTAAGACCTTCTGTTGAGGCTCCCTGCATGCAGGGGAAGGGTGACACCCACCAGCTGACTACCTCTGTTGCTCCCATGAGTTTTTACCCATTCAGAAACTTACCTCTGGATCTGAGACACTTGGAAGTGGGGGGAAATTAGGCAAGGAAAACGTTTCCTCACACCAATCCTACTTTTCCCCCTGATCCCTGTTGATATTAGGGCTGCAGATCAGGTACACCAGGAGAAACAATAAGAGCAAGTGCTTACCACCTGGTTAAGTGTGAGTATTAAGACATCTGAATTGCCCTGAATAAAGCCACGAGACAACATTGTTCCATCAAAGCTTGCCAGGAGGGCATGTCTGGTAGATGTCGTGAGCAAACGTTTAATTTGATTGGTTTTAAGCAAAGTTTAATCAAATCAGGATGAGAGAAAAGTATGTTACCTTGACTGGGTACCCACCTACAGTTTGGCTTCCCGTAACACCGTCCCCTTAACCGGAGGCAGCTTTTTGGCAGAGGTGGCCTCGTTGGCCTTATTACTGTCTGAGTTCTTTTTATTGCTACTCCAAAATAAAGAGCATTTTTCCTAGAAGACAATCAGTCTAGTTTATGGTGCACTTGAACACGAATTTCACAAGGGTTCCAATTTTTGGAGGAGATTTGAAAAAAATCACTGTTTAACTAGGATCTGGTTATTAATGAAGATTTCAAAATTTAGATTAAACTAAATCCTATTTAAGATTTTGGTCAGCGTCAAGCCAGTTTTAAAATGGTCTGTTTGCCTTTTAAATGTGTCACCACACAGGCTTTGGGCCACAATGGTGAAGGAGAGCTACAACATCTGGGTGTGTTTTACACCTGCACACATCCAGGCAATTTTTAAGAGCTGCGCGTCCAACAGATGCATTTCAAACTGGCTCCACTATTAAACTAGACTAAGATTTGAGTGGTTCACAGCACCTCATCTGCACTGGGTTCAGAGCACACTGCTCCCTCCAGAAGCCAGAGGCACACAAGACACTCCAGGGAGGAGCTGGGTTGAGGGAGCCCTTCACGCTGGCAGACACGTGAAGGTGAGGACAATGTCCCCACTCAGCGTCCCCTCTGACATCGCCTGTGACTTCCAGAGGCAGAACTGTGCACGATTAAGCAATCAGCGCTGGATCAGCAACACTTCAATCAAATGAGGAACACACCTTGGCTGCAAATCTCTGTCTTCCAGTTTACAAGCTCTTATCTATCTGCTCATTAGGTGGAGACGTTCATGTGTTGTTGTACAGCTTTCTTGGGGATTTATAAGGTCATTGAAGCTTTTTAATCACTTTCCAGGTAGGCAGGCACTTCCTGCAGTTGATTTTTAGTTGTAACAATTCATGACATTTTTGGCTGAGCACAGAAACACAGCCGGCTAATGCCTGGCTTCGGGATATTTCACGAGCAGATATTCAGTTGGCTTGAATGAGTTTAAAATCCAGCTTTTCTCCCTGACCCTTTCTGGCATGGTTAAATCTCTTTGATAACAGGAATTAAGACTTGCACAAAGCAGGGTGAGGAAATGCCAGCTTAGGGCTGCATAAGATGTTAGAAACAGCTGCCCAGCCCTTTTTCAGAGCTGCTGAAATGCAGCAGAGTGTCTGTCTGTCTGTCAGTGACCACTCACGTGTGCTGAAGTCGAGTGGGACTGGGAGCAGTGAGGGTTTAGCGAGGAGCACTGGGCTCCATGCTGGGCCCTAGCATTGCTCCCACCCTGCAGGGAAGTTCATGGAGGAACAAGGGGATTGGGGATCATGTGCTTAAGTCAATTAAGCAATTGTAGGCTTGGTTAAAATCCAATTACATGATACTCAGAGAACCGTGGTGCAGTTCGAGGTGGGTTTGCATTAGTGTTTCAGTGAAGGCAGTAACAGCAGGCTGAGCAAAGGCAGTCCCTCACACAAGCTTCTCCTGAGTCCGCTCTCATCCCAAGCACTGCCTTTTATCCCCACAAGTAGCCTCTTCACCTCTGTAGCTTTAGAGCCAGCCTAAGCCATCTGACTGTAGTGCAAAACTAAATCAGCTTGCTTTGATACGGGTTAGGGTAGGGAGCTAGATCTCTGCTTCAAGAGCTAAAGCTTGTAGAGAGCTTAGTGGTATCAGATCACTGTCACCGAGCCGGAGCCACAGAGCTCCACTGAGTGTTTTAGCTGTTCCATATTCTGTCCTGACAGCTCCTCAGCCTCACCCCCACTGCCTGCCCCATCACAGGCCAACTGCTGCCCAGCTGCCACAGCCTGGCAGGTTTCAAAGGTCTGCACTTCTCTGTAAGCCCAGATCCACAAAAGCTCTGAGGGTTTCACTTCCAGAGCTATTTGGAGCAGTTTGCACAGAAACAAAGTGCATTTCAATGGAAGACAGAACCTGGGCTGGGCTGAGAAGCAGCCACAGTGGCTGCGTCCCCTCTGCAAGAACACAGCAACTGCATTTCATCTGTGAACAAGCTGTGCTCAAGTAGCTCCATCCTCTGGAGAAGCCTCTGCTCTGAGAGGAAAACTGCTGGGACCCTGCAGAGATGCAGACTTGTGCAGTGGCACAGACCTGCTGCTGCCTTCTACAGAGGCTGGGTTGATAAATTAGGCTTGTTTCTTCATTAGCTGGGTGAGCTGAGAAACGCCTCCTGCTCTACGAAACCACCTTCCATCACTGCCGTGCACCAAGAAAGCCAGAAATGCTTTATGTTATCTATTTGCAACCCAGTTTCTGGATGGCTGAGGAAGTGCTGCTGCTGCCTGCTGGCGCCTGGCACCATTAGGAGATTGTTGGTGGCATCAGCCAATGTTTCCTCAGGAACGTTAGATTGTCAGCTCAATCTACATCATCTGATTAAGTCTGATTTGACTCACAGCATTTCCCATTAGACATCTGCAGATTCTTACCTTATTCATTACCATGAGCACAACTGCTGAGATAATGAGTGGGACACTCAGCCCAAGGAAGATATACTGCACGTAGTCCAGCACCGATGGGAGCAGCACCAGGTTGGTGTAAAACTGTGTTAGGACTGGGCCGTCGATGGATCCGCTCTGCTCAAAAAAGCAGAGTTGTCAGTGGCATTTCCCTCCCATCCGGAGCTGAGACACACCAGCTGAACAATTTTTTCCCCCGCCACCTCCTGGCATAAATGAGGGATTTTATGCAAGATCCAATCAGGCCAGAAGCTTTTGCTAAATAGCTGGAGTCAGCTGGACATGCACACAGCTGGGGGCTGCACTCCCTGGCCCACATTAGTACAGGGATGCTGGCAGCCCTGTCCAGGGCCCTATTTAACCCCACATCCAGGGCAGAGCCAGAGATTTACCAAGTATAGTGCAGGGTTTGTTCAGCTCAGAGGGATTAATGACATAGCCAAGTATTGAAAAGCCTTCTGTTAGTGCTTAATTAGTCTGGCTGGCTTAAAGCTTTATCCAAAGTGGAGTTTCCCCAGCACTGGGTGATGGGGAAGCAGGAGAGGCTCTGCAGAATCAGGTCGAGGAAGGCAGCTCACCTCTGCAAACCACAGCAGTGGCAGGACCACGGGCTTAATCTTCCCTGTTAGACTAGGGGGGAAGAGAATTGAAAACAGAAACACATACTTAGATTTATGGTTGATCAAGCCACAATTAGTGCCATAATTCTTCCTAAGGGGATGGGTCTGACAGACTGATAACGGCCAGGAAACCAGCATAAGGAGGTGGCAATCCCTGCTGCTTCCATGAGCTACTCCCACCTTGGGGGACCAGGTCCAAGCTGGGCTTTTCATGCAAGAGCAGAGCTCATGCTTCCATTTGGGCTTAACTGGCTGAGGACAGCATTAAGTGCCATCCCAAACCTGGGCTCCAGGGACATGAAATTTGGTGAACCTGAATGCTGAAATTCATGTCTCAATCACTTGGGTGGTACCATTGGGGTGGGGCAGCCAAACTGGCAGCATGGGGACTGTCTGCAGGTATGTGCACCTCAGCCAAAGCAGCAACAGCACACTCCCACCCCTGCTGGTATTTAACACATGGCGCCACACAATTTGGTTACAAAAACCTTCTGTTTGCTTTCATAGAGCTGGAGGAGTCTTTCTGGACACAGGCTTCACTGTCAACCCTGGAGGCAGAGTGTGTTTTGCCTCTCCATGCTGGAGGTAACAAATGAGAGGCAGCACAGCACTGGTGAACAGCTCCTGCCTCTCCAGGAGGAGCAGTCCATCCACTGGCTGTCCAGTCAGGGGCAGGGGTACTGTCAGAGCTGAGCAAACAGGCAGCCACATCTGCACTGCTGAAGGATGGCAGTTTGTGGTCACTGGAATGGCTGACATGTCAGCAGGAGCCAGCTGGCTCTGGCAGTCAGGGCAACTGGTCATGGTAAAGCTGCTTCGTCACTGGGGAGAGCAAACTCTGCAGTGGCTGCAGCATCAGCAGCACTCCTGCCCAGGGAAGGGAGATGGACACTTCTAGAAGGTGACTACTTACTTCATAAAAGGCACCTCCTTTATGTACAGGTTCAGCTGGAGCTTGATGGAGCAATCCATGGGAATGCCCGTCATCTGCACAGGAAGAGACCAACCAGTTCATCAATATCCTCTAAGTGACTTCATAGGAACCAACAGACCCTCTCCAGCAACAGCCCCAGACCACAAAAACAAAGCTGGGTCTTTTTGGCACCCATTAAGACACTGTGTCCCAGTTACAGGGGCTGGGACTATCACTGTGTGGGTACAACCAAAACTGTGTATGCCACATCCTTTATGTCATTCCTCATGGACTACTAATAATGGGCTGTTTGCAGCAGCTGCCCCCTCAGGCTACAACCTGGGTGTTGAAGAACCCTGGGAGACATGGGAGTGTTTGTCTTCACACCAATGACTGTGGTAACACCCCTCGGGGAGGCATCAGCACCTTCCCACCCAGCCTGAGGGGTCATGTCTGCTAATGGCCCATAATGGACTGGCATAATAGGCAGCTGCAACCACCTAGACCATCAAAGATTCCAATAATATCCCATGACTCACAGAGTTAAATCACCCAGTGTGAAACACCCTGCTCTGGGGGAGGTACTGGACATTCCCACCTGAACCTGACCACATACAATCCTTGGGTTTTGGGACTTCTTCTACCACTCCTTGGATCCAGAGGAGGACCAGACTGTGACCATCATCCTCACCACCAGGTTTCCTTTCCTTTTACTTTACACTCAGGAGGCCCACATGGCACTCAGCACAGGGGCCAACAAACACCACTCTGCTCATGCCCCAGGGTGCTGGGTTATACACGTCTTTGTGAGTTAAAACCAGTTTCCTCTGTATCATTGTATTTATTGTAATCTTTTTAGTAAATTCTAACTCTGACTTGTAATCTCTTTTGAGTTGGGTTCATTTCTCCCACCAGTTTACTTTTAAACCAGCAAACATTGGTTTCTCATGACTCTGCAGTTTTGCAACGTATTTTTACAAGCAAAGAATTTTTGTTGGACTGTCCCTGTTTGTACTCAGCAGCCTGCAGCTAGATAAGAATATAGTTAACTGTACTGTTATCAGCAGATGTTTGATACTGTAATAAACTTAATTAGATTTTCATAACTGTGATAAGAAAAGCAGTCAGAACCCAATGACTAGATAAGACACACAGTTTACCTTACCTAAAGAGGGAAATTGGGTTTTTGCTTGAGCAAACATCACCGAACATTTGGAAAAAATGATCACGCACAACAGAGGCGTGGAAAAATCCCAAAGTGCCCACCCCATCAGCAGCTGGGACAAGAACCCTCAGGGCACTCCAACCCATCCCCTCTGGAGTGGTGACTTCACCCTTATGCTGTAGGTATGTGGAGAATGTCACACAGCAGCAAGCCCAGGGCAAAAGCAGCCAGCTCCATGGGCAGGCTGAGAGACTGGAAGAAGCCAGCCCAAAACTGGGGGTGCCAGCTTGAGCCACAGCATGGTCTTCAACCACTTTGCCAGCCCGTTCTCCTGGCAATGTGCGTGTTTCCAGATGTGGGCCATAGCTGGGCTGCTGCCAGATACACCTCCTGGTGTTATAGACCTGAGTCAGTGGAAAGAACTTGACTGTGCTTATCGAAACAATTATGCTTATAATTAGTTCCGCAATTCCCTAGAAGCCAGGCTAATTATTCAATTAGTTTATGGCTTTGACATTTTTATCTGCACATGCCCTCGCCAGTCTTTGCACTATGGAACCTGCCCAAATCAATGCCACGAGAGCAGAGCGGGGCCAGCACTCAGCTGGTGGCAGGTTCCCTCCCCAGCCTGGGCTGGCCCCCGGCGCAAGGGGAGGACCCCAATGGGCTCACTTACGGGGTGCACATCGAGGAAAAGGGCGTGCTGGTCCTTGCTGGGGTGCAGCCCTTCGACGGCGCTCACCAGGGACGGGTCACCGTTGTAGAAGTGCGGGTGGGAAATGAACATCGGTGCATCTGGATGAGATCAAAGGCACCTTAAGATCCTCCACACCCACCCGAGACACTTTGTTGAGGTTTCAAAGCCTTTGCTTTTTCTCACCGGGCTTTTATCCTTTTCTCATCCCAACCAGAAGGCTCCTTCCTTCCCTTCCCTTCCCGCAGGTCACTCCCTTGCTCTGGGAGGGTTAAGACCAACCACCCTCTCCCGCCATGCACTGCTGTGGTAACTCGTTGTTCCCAGACACAGGTTAGGACACCCAGTCTGGATTCTCGCTCCCGTGTGACCCACGCCCAGCGTCCAAAGTTAACATTTAGTTTGGCAGTTGCAGCAGCTGCCCCTGCCTTGCTCCCCTGCCCGCTCCCTCCCCAGCTTTGGGGACATAAAGCTCCCACTGCACCTTTGGGCATTCCCGCAAACTGCCATAGGGCCGGGGACCAAAGGAGCTTTGGCACCAAGGGGTTTCCTTTCCTTCCTCCTTGCTGAGATGCCCGTGGTGTGCACGCAGAGCCCAGCAGTACCTTTCAGCTCTCCAGCTGACACCAGAGCCGGTTTCCCAGACAGCTGAGCTTCTATTGTGTCTCAAATTTACCATCGGTACAGCAGGGAGAGACAGGAGAAGAGGACTTACTGAACCTACAGCTGCTGACGTTCTGGATGCCAGACTGCCTGCAGGGGCAGAAGCCCTCGTTGGGTGGATAGTCTGTACCATTGGCAAAGAGGGTTTTCGGTGCCACGAAGCGATAGGTGGGCACACCCTTGAACTTCCTGGACTGCTCGTACACCAGTGTCATGGATCTGGGTTTCAGTGGAGAAGGATCAGAATTAGCCAACAGGTTCCCAGCCCAGAATTGGGCTCTTATCTTGGCTGGATAAGATGCAGTTGCAATGTAACTTAGACTTTGAGATCAAGATAAACCCTCAGATCAGTGCTTGGGATGGGGAATGAGTATTTAAGCTTTTTGCTTTCCATGTTTTAAGCACAGATAAAGGGCTGATCAGGACTAGCTATGGAGAGAAACCACAGGCTTATAAATCTGTTCGCAGTATCCAGGTGAGATTTGTTTAAAGGTATGTAGTAATCCCCAGGGCAGCTCTCCAAGAGACAATATCCACTTTGTGCAAGCCTTGGCTCTGAGGTGCTCCATTACAGGGGATGAACACTGCCTAAATCTCTTTTGAAGCCCAACTCCAGCCATTGTCAGGGGAGTGGAAAATTTTACTACATGACACAGCAAGATATTTTTTATTGCTACAACAGGCTATTGATGTCACACTGCAACATTGCTACCAGCTGGCCAGGATTGATGCAAGTTTCCAAGACAAAAGTTCGTTCCTTTCACACTCGAGTGAGGTTTGGAGGGATCAGAGAATGGGTAAGAAAGCACAGAGGGGATCAATGACAGCCAAGGGGATGCTCATTCTTCCACATCCTTTCTGACACCAGGACCAAGGACGGGGGATTCAGGGCATGCTCAGCAATTCCACTTGTGCCTCTTGGCTCTGCTCACCTTCCAGCAGGGAGGCAGAGGCTGCTGTAGCACATCAGCAGGGTAAAACCTTGCCTACCTTGCAGGGACATCCATGTAACTTGCATCTCAGCATCAGCTGCACTTGATGTGCAAACGGCACAGGGGATGAGCCCTCCCTGTCCTGCAGCAAGGCAGATACACTATCAACAGCCTATCAACTGATGTTTGTGACTCTGGATGAACAGAGAGGCTGAGGCAGAAGTCTGGGGAGAAGACAGAGCACTGCCTGGGGAAGAGGCTGAGGACTTCCCCCACAGCTCTGTCTGGCAGGAGTCTCCTGTGCTAACAGGAAACCAAGTTTGGTGTCCTTCACTTCAGTGGAAGCATTCTCTGTTCTAGAGATTTCAGCAGTTTTACAGAAACAGGTTTGTAAACTTCGGTTACAGGTAAACTTCCCTGTAAGTTCCTGGCTCCAGCTCATTCCCTATTTGCTGTTGTCCCTAGTGTAAAGGAATTCCTGTGTTATTGCTTGGCTCAGCTGTCTTTGTTTGCTCACTGAAGAGGTCATTGTTCCCTATTCAACATGAGCTCTTGCTTGTTTTGCAGCACTATCTACAGAGCCTGAGTTAACATTATCTTCCCCAAGCTGAGGACAGGGGTTTTGTGCCTGCTTGCCCTCCTTCCAGCCTCAGGTATATGCACACAGACCGGCTCTGCAGAGTACTTTAGCCCCTGTGTGATCAGCTAAGGTCAGGGTGTCTTACACAGGACAGACACGCACAGCAATGTATCATCCAGGCAGCAAAAAAAAAAAAAAAAATAAAATAAGGAAGAGCCTGGAAATGGTGGCACAAGTTTGCCTCTGACATAATTTCTACAAGTGTTTAGTCAGCTAAAAGAGTTCCTCAAACAGTTAGAGCTGCATTTCCTCCTGATAACCCTCACCTCTCCCTCTCACTGCCCACATCTTATCTAGACTGGTTATTTTCTACTGATTCAACATGGGCAAGTTGGACTCCTCTGGTGACCTGGAAGGTATTTATGGACACCACAAGATGCTGATAATCAGACAGCTACGCTGTTTGCTAAGCTCAGATACTGCAACTCCAAACTGCAGCTGAACTTTAACTACGGAAAGGAGTCCTGAGGCTTCTCCGTGTGCACAGGACAGGGACAGGCTGGCAGCTGTGGCCTCACCTGCAGGCATCAGGGCTGTAGAACTCCAGTGAGGTCGGGGACATGAATGGTGGCCACATCTGCCCCGATGTCCCATTGATCATGTTGCACGCGCTGCTCCGCCAGTAGCTCACCTGCAGGACAGGTGTAGAGAGAAGAACTCAGAGGGACAAGCTTGCTGGAGTTGGTTTCCACCCCTGCGTGGGACATCTACCCCCCTGCACTGCTTCCACAGCAGCTTGAGATTGCAACACCAAAGAACGTCAAAGACCTTTCCCATCTTTAAAGGTCTTTTCCAACCTCAGTGACTGAGTGAGTAAAACACCTGCCCAACTAATGGAAAAGATCCACCACCCACAGTGGTTGATCTGCAGATTCAGTTGATTTTAGTTAGGAGGAAATAAAAAGATATCCCTTTAACAAGGGTATTTAAAATAACACCTTAAACACAAGCCACAGGAACCACCCGAGATTTCAGCCATTAGAGGCAACCAGCTCCAATAACATTTCAAGGGAGTCCAAGGGACACCCATGATGAATTGAATTTAATCCTTCCTGGTAAGTCCCTTGCCACATGGCTGCATCTTGGCAACTTCCTAGAACAGAAGTTGCAGCATTTTAAGTCCAGTAAAAACTTGCCTTCAAACCTCTGACCCAGAGTACCCAGAATTTTATTGCTTTAGCTCATGCATTGCCCCTGTATTAGAGGTTCGCTGCCTGGCACTTGCCTTCTTTAGCCCATTCCATGAATCCACCATGTGAACTTGACTGATGTTCTTCATGCCCGTGTTCACTGTGAACAGTCCTGTATTGGAGCTGTTAAACTGCAGAGAGAAGAAACAATTTCTTAATCCACTACACACAGCAAGACTGCAACAGGTTACTGACTTTCTGTGCCTCACCAGCTCTGTCAGCTAACGAGCTTTTACTTATTTCAGCTGATTGTCTGAGCTATCCCCAAGACCTGTGATTTTAGCATTTCCAACCACCACTTTACTCACCTCTGCAAATAAGCCGAACTTCCCCTTGAAAGGGATGAGGCCAGGAACAAGTGCATTTATTATGGACAACAGTGGGTCATCATAACCCCACATGATTTCTCCCACCGTCCGGTTCATGAACGCCTTCTGTTTCAGGCCAGCCAGTGCTCTATTCACAAAATACTTCAGAAGATTTGGCAAGTTTTCCATCATTACAGCAGCTCCCTGGGAAAGAAAACAAACCTCTGCAATGAGAGCTCCAGCTTTACCAGACAAGTATCATCTTTGGTGGTCAGCAAGATCCTTCTGCTGCACCCAGGTATAGCTGCAGAGAAATCCTCTGGACAGACTGAGGTTCTTTTATTCCCAGTTTAGGAAGAAAGCAGTTGAGGGCTCACAGGTTTCATTTCCCCAGAGGATGCTCAGGTGAGGTTGCAGACTCAAGCCCAGCTGCTTTGCCAGCCTCTCTGATTTTGGAACGTGCACACACTGGTTTTGGAAGAGTAACAGCCCAACACAACAACTAATACCCAGAAAGAAGAAAATTGCAGTTTATACAAGAGTAACACCTTATTGCTTGATCAGTCGTAAGCTCTACAAGAAAGTAAGCTTTGATTTAAGACTGGGCTTCACCACCCTCCCTCCCCGCAAGCTCAGAAACTGGAAACCCATCCAGGGAACAAGCAACTTACCATGAACAAAATGTTTGGCATAACAATGTAGTCTTCTTCGGTGCCGTTGGACATGTCTGGCTGGAAGAAAAGGTACCGGTACTCCAGGAAGGAAACGGTGTCATTGTCGTGGAAAGTGATATTTTTTTTATGCCTGTACTCCCTGCAAAAAGATGGAAGAAATCATGGGAACCTTTCCCCAGGCAGAGCCCCTGCAGCACCTGTTAAGCAAGGATGGGCTGCACCAGCCTGGGCTTGTGGAGGAGACCAAAATCCAGGGAGAAGCCACAGGGCAGCTGGGGAGGCAGCATGCCAGGGAACACTGTCAGCCTCACACCCCAGCCAGGGTTAGGGTCTAGGAGGGATGGCAGCCCAGGAGTGAGGCATCCCTGACAGACAGGATTCTTGCAGACACAAAGTGCTCTGTCTCAACTCAACACCCACCTGATGAGAAGTTTGAGAGAAAAACGTAAAACTCCCCTGCCACTTTGCTTACAGCCATTGGAAAGCCCAGCCACATCAGAGGTGCCCAGATATCTGGAGCCACACCAACCCACATGCTAAAACAACCTGTAAACAGGAGAGGACCAGCCAAGATGCCACAGGACCCACCAGTGAGCCCACACTGATTTACTTATTCCCAGGCTCTCTGGTGGCTCCGGGATTCAGGGCACAGCATTGTGGCCCTCCTGCTCTTCAGGGTTTCAGGCCATCCATCTCCTGCACACTGTCCAGTGCTGCTGGACTTCACCCACACCGCAGGGACACCCCAGTCTCATGGAGGCTGCGATGCCCTGCAGGTTGTCCCCAACACCATGAGCCTGTTACAGCTCCTGAAGGAACTGAAGCTCAACCCACCAGCAAAAACAAAGTCCATTACTGTGGAGCCTCTGTTTTACAGCCCACATTAGGGAAAGGCACTAATCTTGCTCACTGGGAACACAATGACACTAATAAGCTTTGCCCCTTTGTTTATTCTTATTTACAGTAAGTGAAGCCTTTTCCCCAAGCCAAGTCACTGATGCGATCGCAACATACAGAACCCACATGGTGTGACCTGGCAAGCCCAGAGGAACCAAGGGTATATACATCCTGCCAGGTTTCCCCCCAGCTCTGCTCAAACAGCTTTGGATTAACCAGTAATCTTCCCACATGAGCTTGCTTACCCTGCTGACTTAACCTCACCCCATCTGAGTGGGCACTAACGTGTTAAATGTGACTCTTTACGGGTAAATTCACACTCTCAACATCAACCACCACTTCACATTTTAGGCACAGAGAAGCATCTGGGGCTTCAGCCACCATCCTCAGCCACGGCAAATAGACCCAGACTGCTTTTGGTGGGTCTGACCAAGTTTTAGTGGCCCACACCAATTCTCATGTTAAGCAGATTCTGGGTCTCATGTTGGATAAGGACCCATGAAGTTTGATATTGAGGTGACTCCAGCTCTAGAGCTGGACTCTTAAACGCACAGTGAAGGTAAAATAAGGGCACTCTGAAGATGAAGGTCACCCACCAACCCCCCTCATGCCTATGTTTGGACTGTACCAGCCCAGTTCTGGCTGTCCAACAGGCCCCAGCACAGGGCTGAGCTCCACAACACAGTGAAGAAGAGATCAGTCTTACCACCCCAGAGGTCCTACTTGCGGCTTCAGCAAGAGCAGAGAAATTGGAGCACATTTGGGTCACTTTAAAACCCTGTGCCACTGGACCCACTCCAAGCACGCAAGGCTGTGCCCTCCTGCCAGAGGAGTCAGCTGGCAGCCTGGCAGGCAGCACAGAGACTGGGCTCAAGCTGAGCTGCCCCACAAGTGGTACCTGACCTGTACACGTAGGGTCCACGCTGGGACAGCACCGGCTTCGCTCCCTGGAGCACCTGATCGGGGTTCAGCACTTCAAAGAAGTGCACAGACAAGTAGAAAGGAACGGGAATGTCTTTCCACATGCTGAAGGAGATGCTGCTGGGGTCGATCCTGACGTTCTGTAAGGGGGGGAAAAAAATAGGCAAAAAAAGGGAGTAAAGAGACACAACTTTTGGGCTCTCTGGCTGCAGATGAGCACATCCACCCCTGGCTCCATCTAAGGCCCAACCCAAGACAGCAGCTCCAGCAGAGGCTCTCTGGAGGATCCAGGCATGTTATGCAGACTGAAACTGAGCTAGACCTAAACTGAGAACTCTGACGTATGCAGGAACATCAAGTTGATGCCACAGGATGCCTGTTGCCTTATTTATTCAGGCTCCACTTTCCAGATCCTACCCACAGGATTTCAGAGTTGCTTTGGTGTGCTGGAGACTTGCTCTGCACTAGACAAACCAGCACTGAATTATTCACAGCTCTGCATGTTTCACTCGTTTGGCAGAAACAACCCTGTCCCAAAGGCTCGTGGGTTTGGCAGCTCCACACAGCCAGGAGCAGGCAAGGGCTGGGAGAAGGGGCACAACTATCCTCACAACTGTTTGGGTACCAGCAGGGAGAGCCCACTAGACTCCCAAAAAGCAGAGGGAGAATTGGGATGGCAATCCACACCATGTCCCAAAGCACAGCACAGGAGAGGACACCTCTGCTTCCCCTCAGCTGCCATCAGCTCATAGTTGATCATGAAGCAGGTCAAAGACAACACACAATTGTGTTTCCATACCACTGTCCTGTTGGCTGGGAAAAGCCTGCAGGAGCTCAAAGGCAACTTAAGCCCTCCTGAGCTCAGGGACTGGCATCTGGGCACATCTGCTTCCACCCCCTCCTTGCCTCTGGGTGGGTCTGCAGCAGGGGCAACAGCTTGTTCCTTCTTGAACATGTACTTTGGGTGTGTTCCACCATAATCTTTTCTTCTGCAGGCACAAATCCTTGCCCTGGTTAGATAATCCAGCCAGCTTATGGAAGAGGGGCTGAGCCACTAACTGGGGAAGGCACGTGGGCTTTCTCACAGTGCAGCTCAGCAGCTGCACTCCAGCTCTCCTGCACTGGAGCAGCTCAGTCTCCCTGGGCACAGGGAGTTGAGACAGAAAACTGCCAAGGGTCTCCCCACAACATCCCATCTTTCTTTAGCCACTTCATGGCAAGGCTGGGCTGCCCACAAGCCCCTCACCCAAACCCTGCCATTGAGTGGACACCTCCACAGTGCGGAGTAACCCACCCAACCCAGCAAACCCTTCCCAACTCCATTTCCATGCCCACACGCCGCTGGCCGAGGGCCTCCATCCTGCCAGCCTCAGGGATTTCATGGCAAAGAAGCAGCACTAGGACAAATTTTTATTTAGCCTGCTTTACAATCCTGACTCCTGAGTGTCCAGTAAAGTATGATCAGGAGCATCTGGTTTCCTTTACTTGTTTGTTCCGTCTCCCACTCCCTGAATCACCTGTTGCATATGTATTTATTTATGTAATATGCACCCAGGCAGAAGGAGTTGCATCCCAGCTCAAGGCTGCCTTTGCCAGCCCTCTCCCATCTGGACACAGCAGCCCAAGGTACCCCAGAGGTGCTGCTAAATAATATCCTTAGAATTAAGCTACTTGCAGGTCAAAACAAACATGAAATAAAAATAGAATATTCGTCAACTTAGATGGGTTGTAAAGTGTCACTGAGATGTTTGACCCCTCCTGACCAGGATGATCTTTGTTCCTGAGGAACTGAAAGGAACTGGTTACTGCCCATCCACTCCAGACAGGACGAGAAGAGCAGCAGCTCCACCACAGCGCCCAAATCCTGCTTCTCCAGGAGGGAGGCTCCAGCCACCCTGCTCAGCAAGACCGAGAGCTGAGGTTTCCCCCGCAGACCGAGAGGAGCAATCACGCTGGGCGTCAGTCAGACCTCACCCTCCACCTCCTTCCACCACCCACCCAGAGCAAGCTTTCAGCCAGGACAGCACCAAAGCTCTCAGGGGGAGCAGCAATGGGTGGCAGAGGGATGAGCTGATGCAGCCCCACTAGGTTCAAGCTCATACCTTAGGCAAGGCTGTGGCATTCCAGATGCTTCTAGAAAAGCATTATCCCCAGGTTTTGCAGGGCCAACACCACAGGCAGCTTGGCTGGTGCAGATGGGGCAGGAGACAGGCTCCAAGTTCCCTGTTCCTACTGTATCCTCCCCTACAGACTTTACCCAAAGGTATCCTCAAAATGTCCACCTGTTTGTAACTAAGTGCTTTTCCATCAGGGTGTACTGTCCTGACAGAGCTCGGGAAGGCAGGATGGGCAAAGCAGCCTTCACCTGCCCAACGCCAGCCCTGGAAGCTCTGCTCACCCACACTACTCTGAAGGGCAAACCCAGGAGTTTCAGTAAGGCCCTGGATATTTCTTACCATTCATCAACGCTCAGTTATGAGGCTTAAAATGAAATGGAAAAAATAAGAGCTTGGGGCCACTTTGGGTCATGTTGAAGATGTGGAGACCTGGGCTTGAGGTGAAGGGAGGAGAAACAAGGGTTGGTCTTTTCCTCATCTTCTGTTCTCATTGCAAATTGCTAGGATTTAGCTAATTAGGTTGGAGAATCAGGATTAGCCGAAAAGAGGGTAGAAAGGTTTTGGCACCAAAAAAAGTCATTTTTGTTCTGCAGGGGCCATCCAGCCTTTTCTTTGCAGGTACCACCAGCTCCTGATGTCCATGAAACTGAACAGAGACTTTTCTGCTGTTTAATCCACAGGACCATCTGGCTCTGCCCAGGCAGCAGCACTTCCAGGGGGTATTTATAAGTAGGTCATTTTCGGCAGAGACTTTTCATCATACGCAACGACACCAATTGGCTCTGAGGTGTTTGTTCATCTCTTTCGTCAGAAACCCATTTTCAGGGGTTGAGCTGGGTAGGTGGAAGCTTGGAGAAAGGCCCAGGCAGGGAGCACATCTGCTCTGGACAGCAAGGAAAAAGTATGGCTAAATGAGCCCTACATTGCAGCAGGATAACTGGGGGTCCCGGCAATGGGGACAAACGGGGGGTCCCGGCAGCGGGGATGGAACAGGGGGGTCCCGGCAGCGGGGACAGGAGTGTCGGTTCACAAGATTGTGCAGCAGTTACTGAATACACCAACAACTCCATCCACAGACCCACAGTGTGCGGGACAAACCCCTTTCAGCCTCAGGCCCTCTTTCGTGGATAGGACAGGTCTTCAGAGACACAACTCTTTAGGTTTTAGGTCTAGGAGGGAGGAGTCAGAGGCTGCTCCATGCCCAAGGCTCCTTCGGAGTGCTACTGTACATCATTTGTCCTGTTTCCACTTGGGAAATCATCTCACCAGAGTACACGTGAGACTGGCAGTCTGTTCACCTGCTTATGAAAGGAACCACTGGCGCTGCAGGTAGAGGCAGGAGGGATGGAAGGGCTGGTGCCCAGGGCAATGCCCAGCCCAGCGCTGGCTCCGCAGCCAGTTCGGGGATGCCAAGAGCCCTCGCTAATCAGGCGTGGGAACCTGCTCATGCCGGGCACGTTCGCTCTCAGCAGCGGAGGAAGACCCCAAGGGGGGAATATATCCCAAAGGTGGAATACCCCAGACCCGTGTTTGCCCAGAGTAACACCCTGAGCCTGCTCGGAGCCGCAGCAGCGACGCTGTCACCTCCCGAGCCCGGCTGTCTCAGGCTCTGCGGACCGCACCGCACAAGGGAAAGGCGCCCACGCACCAGCCCGCAGCGCGCCCAGCACCGCACCGACACCGTTCCTGCATCCCGCACCGACACCGCATCCCGCACCGGACCGAGCCCTGCACCAGCTCCCAACACATCCCGCACCGACACCGCATCCCGCACCGGACTGAGCCCCTGCACCAGCTCCCAACAAAACCCGCATCGACACCGCATTCCGCANCGCACCGGACCGAGCCCTGCACCAGCTCCCAACACATCCCGCACCGACACCGCATCCTGCACCGGACTGACCCTCTGCACCAGTTCCCAACACATCCCGCACCGACACCGCATCCTGCACCGGACTGACCCTCTGCACCAGTTCCCAACACATCCCGCACCGACACCGCATCCTGCACCGGACTGACCCTCTGCACCAGTTCCCAACACATCCCGCACCGACACCGCATCCTGCACCGGACTGACCCTCTGCACCAGTTCCCAACACATCCCGCACCGACACCGCATCCTGCACCGGACTGACCCTCTGCACCAGTTCCCAACACATCCCGCACCGACACCGCATCCTGCACCGGACTGACCCTCTGCACCAGTTCCCAACACATCCCGCACCGACACCATCCCTGCATCCCGCATCAGCTCCAGCACACCCCGCACCGCACCGCGCCGAGCCCCCGCACTCCGCACCAACTCTAGCGCATCCCCCTCCGCACAGCCACCGATGCCGCATCCCGCACCGCCACCGATCCCGCACGGGCTCCAGCCCCGGCCGCCCCGCCCGTCCGGTCCCCGCTGACCTTGATGACCTGCTCCCGGATGATGGGGGGCCCCACGAGCAGCAGGCAGCCCCCCAGGAGGGCGCAGGCGGCCCCGGCCAGCCCCAGCCCCAGCGTCAGCCTGCGCCGGGCCACGGCCATGGCGGGGGCAGGCGGGACGGGAGCGGGAGAAGGACGGGAGCGGGAGAGGAGCCGGGAGCGGGTCCCGCCGCCCGCGCCCCTTTATGGTCCCGCGGCCCGGCCGGGCCCGGCGGAGGGGGCGGGGCCCGACGAATGGGCGGGGCCCTTTGGGGGAAGGGGCGGGGCCTGCAGTGCCAGACCACGCCCCCTCGCAGCCGACCCGGGGACGGGGCGAACGTGGACACGTGTTTGGGTAAATGGGTAAAATCATAGAATCGTAAGTCAACTGGGTTGGAAGAGACCTCCGAGGTCATCGAGTCCAACCCCTGATCCAACCCCACTGCGATTCCCAGATCAAGGCACTGAGTGCCACGTCCAGTCTCATCTTAAAAACCTCCAGGGATGGTGAATCCACCACCTCTCTGGGCAGCCCATTCCACTGCCTGGTTACGCTCTCTGTAAAGAATTTCTTCCTGGTATCTAATCTAAACCTCCCCTGGCAAAGCTTAAGCCCGTGGCCTCTTGTCCTGTTGCTGGTTGCCTTGGAGAAGAGACCAACCTCCACCTGGCAACACCCGCCTGTCAGGGAGTTGTAGAGAGTGATAGAGAGAGGTAAAATTATATATATATAGAAAGATACAACTCAATCATGGAATTGCAGAATGGTTTGGGTTGCAACGGACCTTGAAGATCATCTCACTCCATCTCCCTGCCCTGGGCACAGACACCTTCCACCAGCCCAGGTTACTCCAAGCCCTGCCCAACGTGGCCTTGGACACTTCCAGGGCTGGGGCAGCCACAGCTTCTCTGGGCACCCTGTGCCAGGGCTCCACCACGCTCACAGCAAATAAATTTTTCCTAATATCTAAAACTACTCTGAGTCTGAAGCCATTCCCCTTTCTCCTGTCATTACGTGCTCCTGTAAACGGATAAAAAATATATAAATCTGTGAGTGTATTCATGAACATGTATATATATATACATATATATGCATAGTATGAGTGTATATATGTATCATAGTAGCCCAGGCTACTCCTCTGAGGGTCCAGCTGCCTCCATGGCCACTGGGTTGGCAGGCAGGATGGCTGCAAGCCTGTTGTCACAGCTGGTATTGGGTGTCTGGGGAAAGGGGACGCGGCACAAAGACAGTCCAGCAATCAAGGAGGACCCAAGGCTCAACCTCAAGCTCTCCCCAAGGAGAAAACCTCCATCATTTCCTAACCTGCCTCTGTTTTTCCAAGGAATCAAGTCTTCTGTCTGTCTTTGGCATCTAAAGTGTCCCTGAATAAAAGCCTCGTTGAGACTCATCCCCAGAAGTGCCCAGAAGCCAGCAGAAAATGAAAAACAAAGAGTCTGGTTTGAGACAGCCTGTTTTAAAACAATCATATCCCACTGTTCTGGCTGTCTCTGAGCTCAGGGGGCTGGAAACTGGAGTGAACCCACCTGCCACACACGGTCCTCCCCAGGCAGGGGCCAGCACAGCACAGCACCCAACTCTTGCTGTGGCCTCCACCTCAGTGGAACACCTGCAGTTGTGTCTTTATGCTTAATTGTGTCTTTTTTTCCCCCTTTCCAGACCTTTAACCCCGATAGTTGTCTCTGATTAATTGCCAGATCAATTAAGCAATATCTCTGATCAGCCTCAGTTGATCTCCGCAGCGGAGGTGGCTGCGGGCTGTGCCCCCTCTCCCCAGCACCAACGCCTTCAAACCAGCTGTGTTTTCTTTTACTTTAAAACATTTTGCTACAAAGAAATGCTGTGAAAGGAATTTTTCTTCAAATCCCAGTAAACCCCAGTAAAATCCAGGGGATGCCCTGGGGCGCTGTGGAACAATGCGAGCGTGAGAAGGTCTCTTGGAACAGCATGTTCCCAGGGAAGATGTTCTTTGGGAAGACCATGGTTAGGACAAGAGACAACCTTAAGGTTTATTATACACTTTGCTGCTCTCATCAGATTTTGCTGTTCTGTGGTTAATCCCTCCCAGCTGTGCTCTCTGATCACGGGTGCTGCCTCCGAAGGGCTGGCACTGCCACTGGGGATCCTGAAGTTCCTCAAACCAAGCAAAGCGACCCACAGAGGTCACAGAATCATGGAATGCCCTGAGTTGGAAGGGACCCACAAGGATCCTCCAGTCCAGCTCCTGACCCTGCACAAGACCATCCCCAAAATCCCACCACAATCCTGAGAGTGTTGTCACAATGAATTTTGAACTGTGGCAGCTTTGGGGCCGTGACCACTGCCCTTGGGGTCCTGTTCCAGTGCTGACCACCCTCTGGGGGAAGAACGTCTCCCGAATATGCAACCCAATGGCCCTGACACAGCTGCACAGCATTCCCTTTGTGAGAGGCAGCGGCTGCCTTAGCTCATGAGATCGCTGCGCAGGGTTCCTCTCCAAGCTCCCTGCTCAGCCTGGCTGCAGCACACTCCAGGCTGTCTGGGATTTGTACGGCACTGCAGCTTTTAAACGTGGCATTGTAGAGTTTTTTCACTGAGATTTTTCTGAGGATTTTTTAAAACACAGCTCTGCAATTGTTCGTGCAGACTTCTGCCACTCAAGTTTCCCCATGTCCTCCTGCAGCTGTGCCCCCACAGCAGACAGGCCGACTTTAAATCAGAACCACTTCCAGTTATTTTTTTTCCAGCCTTTTTTTTTTAAAACACCAGACTTCCAAAGCTAAGCTTCACAAGCATGTAGTGGAAGGCTTTATGAAAACATACCAGGCTGCAGCTTCTTCCTTGTTATATAAGAGCAGCTCCCTCCATTCCAGCAACACCCACTCCTTGCTGACCAGACACTCCCATGCTTAAGCAGCTGAAGGGCTGCTCATTTTGTAACTTACGCGTGAATTTGGAAGCCCCAAGAGGCCAGACATCCCACAGGATGGCAAATTGTTGGTTGCAGTTGTTTGGTGTTCAGTTATAGGAACCAGGACAGGCGTGGGCAGAGCCCGGTGCCACCCCCACAGGGACATGAGAGGGCCTCGGCAGTGGCACAGCACTAGCTCCCACCCACGCAGGATTTATCTCAGCAGTGTTCAAACGCTTCCGCGGATCTCAGCGATCCAAACTCGCTCCTCACAGGCCACACAGCCCTAAAAGCATCTTCCGATGTTCCCTTTAGAGTAATTAACAGTGGATGTTACTTGCGTTCAACTCCACTATCCACGTTAAGACCCCTGCAGTCAGCAATCGGCTGAGACCACTACTCAGCTCCCACCACCACCCCCTTCCAAAGGCAACCACTCTTTTGCAGGGCACTTTTCTTCAGCCTCTCCCTTTCCCACTTCTCATGCCCAGCAGAGTTGTGGTTACCTATTCATGAGCTGCTACATGCAGACCTCCACCACACACTCCAGGGGAGCCTTCCTTTTGGCCAGGGCTTCTACAGCACATGGGAACTGCTCTGTGGTATTGCAGCTTGGTGCTGTGGAATTTCCAGCTGGGGCATAGCTGGAAGGGAGCTCGTTCCAGATTTCAAGTAAGTACACGTGAAATTAAAGCTTTATGTACTTCAGCTTCCAGAACTGGATGGGATCCACACCTACCACACCACCTTCCAAGCTGCAGGACATCCCACCCCGAGAGCTGCAGGGATCGTCCTGTTTTTCCATTAATCCCAAAACAAGGGCAGGACCTGGGGGTTGCTGAGCAACTGAGAGCTGTGTTTCAAATCCTGCCAGCTTGGCAACTACTGCAGTTTCCTATTACATATCCACACTTACACAACCTCCACAGCTGCGCAACCTCTGCAGGTGGGCATTGAGCTGCAGGTGGGCCAGGGAGCTCTTATACAACCCCAGGAAAAACACGGCTGAGGGATTAGCTATGCTTGCCAGGCATGTGGAAGCCTTGCATAAGGCAGTTGTACAGTACCTTTGTCAGCAGAAACTACTTAATTATTGTTTATTGAAGAGCTAAAGTCGGGAAATGGCATTAACAGTTGTTCATGTAACTTGAGACACAAACTTGTATGGATGCAACAGCTTTATTGGAATGAACAAGTGCAGAGAAAACTTTTTATTTGGAGCAACAACCTGCTGGTTCAGTTACCACCCCTCAGGCGCAGGACAAGGTGCAGAGTAGACTCCTTCTGGATGTTGTAGTCGGACAGGGTGCGACCATCTTCCAGCTGCTTGCCAGCAAAGATCAGCCTCTGCTGATCCGGGGGAATGCCTTCCTTGTCCTGGATCTTGGCTTTGACGTTTTCAATGGTGTCACTGGGCTCGACTTCCAGGGTGATGGTCTTGCCAGTCAGGGTCTTGACAAAGATCTGCATCCCACCCCTCAGGCGCAGCACAAGGTGCAGGGTGGACTCCTTCTGGATGTTGTAATCAGAGAGAGTGCGACCATCTTCCAGCTGCTTGCCAGCAAAGATCAGCCTCTGCTGATCCGGGGGAATGCCTTCCTTGTCCTGGATCTTGGCTTTGACATTCTCAATGGTGTCACTGGGCTCGACTTCCAGGGTGATGGTCTTGCCAGTCAGGGTCTTCACAAAGATCTGCATCCCACCTCTGAGGCGCAGCACTAAGTGCAGAGTGGACTCCTTCTGAATGTTGTAGTCAGAAAGAGTGCGACCATCTTCCAGCTGCTTGCCAGCGAAGATCAGCCTCTGCTGATCCGGGGGAATGCCTTCCTTGTCCTGAATTTTGGCCTTCACATTCTCAATGGTGTCACTGGGCTCCACCTCAAGGGTGATGGTCTTGCCAGTCAGTGTCTTCACGAAGATCTGCATTTTTCTCTGAAAGAGCCAACCCCGTGGTTTAGTGACCGTTCCGGCTTCCCATGGCCGCGCTCCGCGTCCGTGGCGTCACAGCGGAACCCCCACCCACCTCCCGGAAGGGGCGGAGCCTCTGCCCCGTCCCTTTCGCGCCCGCCTCCATCTTGAGGGCCCGCCGCGCCTGCGCCGCCGCCATTTTGTCGATGGCTCCTCGACCCTCCCGCCCGTCTCGCTCCCCCCTCGCGGTGCCGCCGTTAAAGGCGAGGGCAACGCCGCGGGCCTTGCTCCGCAATCACAACCCGCCATCGCGCCCAGCCACAGCCCCTTCCCCCTCAGCGCGCACACACACACACGCTGTGTGTGCCCCCCTCCCACACTCATCACACGTCTGGGCCCTGCGAACGCCGCTGCAAGCAGCTCCCCGCGCCCAGCACTCACCGCGGGGCTAGCAGGCCAAGCAGACAGCACACAGATCTGACGCGATCACCCAGCCGCGACTGCGCCACACATCCCCCGCCCGCCGCTTATATGGGCCGGCCGCGCTCCGCCCCCGCCGGCGGATCACTCCGCCGCGCACTATTTTGCGCGCCGCGCGCGCCGCCGCTTTCCTACGCGGGCCGAACGGGGCGGGTCGCGGTGGCGCGGAGGGACACGCTCCCGGCGCGGGGGGTGCGCTGCGGTCGGCGCGTGAGGGGTGCGCGGAAAACACGGCGTGGAGCGGCCGGAGCGGGGCCAGAGAGCCCACCGTGCAGGCTCCCCCGCCTTTGAAGCTTTGTCTCAGAGCCTCGCGTTGTGTTCAGGGCTTTAAGCCGTGCAGTAGTTGCGTTCCCGTGTGGAAAACAGCTCCTTGACTTCCCGCCCTGAGGCAGGGTGAGGGGCGGCTCTGCCCGCGGTCGCACCGTGAGGGGGATTCCTGAGGGGAGGGGACCTGAGGGAGGGAGGTCGTTGCTTTATCCTGAGGGAAGCCTCGAGTGTTTTAGGTGTGTGAGAAGCCTCCGATGTGTTTCAGCGTGCTCGGGGCTCAGCCGTGGCAGGGAGTGAGGTGTCTGTCCCCCATCCGCAGGTTTGTGGCAGGCCCTCAGTGCCACCGTCTGTGGGACAAGGGACAAAGGGGGAGATGGTGTCCGGCTGGGGTGGTGTTGTTGGACAGCCTGGAGGCCCTGGGAAAGGGGGGCTGCAGGAGGCTCCTGCCTGGGGGTGGAGAGGTGACGTGAGGGACAAAAAAGGCCTGATGGATAAAGAGTTCCAAGCCCTGCAGATGCTCTGCCTGAGACACAATCAGTGAGTGTTTATATGCACACACATAAAGCGGACTGTGCATCCGAGTTGTGGGGTGTATAACTCAGCATTAAGGCCTTGCCACTGGGGTAAAATCCATAATAAACAGGAATAATAATGCCTATGTCTTACTCTGTTTCCCACAGAGCACCTTCTGATAGATCTCTGCTGTGCCCAGTTGGCTCCTGTGCCATCCCAGTCAGCCCCTGTGGCCACCCCAGCCAAACTGCACAGCAGTTCCAGGGCACTGCTGAGAACAAAATGGGGCTTTGTCTGCGAGATGTAGGCGATGCCATTCGGTCCAATCCGCCTACAAAATCCTTCGTTTGGCAGCACCCAAGGAAAGTGGAAGGGACACAGATAACACCCAGGGCCGCTCACCAGCAGGAAGGCAGCAGAGGCCCAGCAACAGCTTTGTGATTGGTTTGAGCCAAACCGCCTGTGTTTGCCTGACACACAGAGCTGTTAGAGGAGGGGAATGCTCTGGGGAGCTCCTCAGCCTCTGCTGCCTCCTGTTTGTATTAACCCTCATCATAGCAGTAGCAATAATAATCTCAAACACTTGTGTCATTTGTACAGAAAAAGAAATCCACGGAAGTCTTTTGGTTTCCTCTCGGTGCTCAGTGGCTGACACTGTGTGCATTAAGATTTGTATAAACATCAAAGATTGGAAAAGCTTTATGGGTTTAGGTCTTTCCTCAGCTGAAAGTGTAATGTTAAGCTTGTTCCTTTAGTTACAGAGTGAGCACTCAGCACTGGTCTGAAAACAGTCAAAAAGGCACATGGAAAGGTATTTCGTGACAAGATGGAGTTCTGTAACAGGATGATAAGATGACACGGTGCTATTGTTCACCTAATTAGGGTAATCAGCCAAGCACTCAGCATTCTGAGTGAGTTTGTACCTGGTGTCTGAAGAAAACACTGGAGGAGCACGTATATAAAGGTTCAGATTGCAGTTATATTCAAATGGCAAGGCAGATGTTGAGCCCTGATCCAACAGTCCTTAAACACATCTCTCTATTTTGCAGAAGAATGGTGTTTCGTGAGCTGGAAGAGGATTTCTGTGAACAAAGCCCTTCCGTGTTTTTCCTACCCTGTCTGAGTGCCCCTTGCTAGGCTTTCAGTGCAGGCTTGGTGAACAGGGGACGTTGATCCTAACAGACTTGGACCTTTTACTGACAAATACTGATTTCCTGTGCCAAAAAGTCTGTTAGCTCATGCCTGTCACTACAAACTGTCTCTTATATTCACATGCAGGTCATATTCCAGAAGTACAGCTGCCCAGGGAGATCCAGGGAGTAATTTGCAACAGGGATATTTACACTTACCAGAGCGGTAGCCAAATACTGGCTCAAAATATCAACTGGAAGTAAGACGAGTAAATAAATAGCACAAGGAGCTTTTCAGCCACTGTGGCAGGAAATGTCACTTTGCATTTGTCACCCATCAGCTCCCACTGGTGTTGGATTTGCTGTTGGTAACTGAGCAGTGAGATGAAACAGCTGCCACTGAGCTGTGTAGATAAAAGCTGTTTCAGGCTCTGCATGGGCTTTGGTCTCTGGGCCGAAACTCTCAACTGTGCCATCCATAACTCTCAGCCCTCGCGGCTCCAAAGGGTTTCCTGATGAGCCCAGCCAGCCTGAGGAGATCAAAGCAGGGAGGTTGTTTCCCCAAGAGCTCTCCCTCAGCTGCTCTGAGCGAAGGTGCCCACGCTGCTGAGGGGCTGGGCAGGGCAGCAGAGGGGAGTGGGCACTGCAGAGCTGGCTCGGAGCCAGGGAGAATTCTGCTCCTGCACCATCGCAGCCAGTGAGGGCACTCACCCGGCATGTCCTGGCTTTTATCCATCCCCTTTGGCTCCGGGAATGCGGAGCAGAGACCCTGAGCTCCGTGTGGCTGTGGATCTGCAGGTCCCCAGCTCTGCCAGGCTTTGGGATGAGGAGGTGTCGGGTCGGCCTGGCCAGGGTTCTCTGCATTTCGGGGCTTGGTGCTTTGTCCCTCCTTTTGGGCCACGCTGCATCTGCAGGGCCTTAGCATGGGGATGGGACATCCAGTGGGTCACAAGAGCTGTGTGTGTGTGTTTGTACGGGCCTGAGGAGAAACAAGTGACGAAAAAGCCAAAAAGAAAGCCGTTTTGTGCCACCGGGAAGTGCCACCGCAGGCCCGTTTGGACAGCACGGTCAGGGCGCCGTTTGCTGCTGTTTAATGATATATGGTGACTTGGACTGGAGAAAAAACATCACGGAGAGGGAAGGGAAAAAAGCCGAAAGGAAAAGAGTAGCAACCCCATGGAGATGCCGGGGATTGAACCCGGGACCTCATACATGCAAAGCATGCGCTCTACCGCTGAGCTACATCCCCCTGCCCGGGATTGGTGCCTTGACCATCGCTCAGGTCCATCTGTCCGGCCGTGCTGCCCCCGGTGCGGGGTGGGTGGGTAGTGGGATGCGGGCACAGGGCAGGCTGTGGGCGCTGCAGTATGCAGAGCCACCTGGGATATCAGACAACCTTTAGAAATATGGGAATTCGCGCACAGAAAAATGAATGGTTTTTTCCACCTCCTTTGAAAATTAGGAAAGTCCGTGCGGTGAGAAAAAATAAGTTGATGAAGAAAAGAATAGTCTACCTCCCCGTCGGGGAATCGAACCCCGGTCTCCCGCGTGACAGGCGGGGAGACTCACCACTATACTAACGAGGA
>VWZG01000900.1:590822-608716 GCA_013396735.1 Grallaria varia
CCTCCCCGTCGGGGAATCGAACCCCGGTCTCCCGCGTGACAGGCGGGGATACTCACCACTATACTAACGAGGACGGTTGAATTGCCTCTTCCGCGGGCCGGGTGATGCCCGAGGGGCTGAGCCTGGACTGGCTCCATCGCGGCCGCTCCCCGGGAATGGCTCCTGCCACAAAACCTCCCCACGCCGCGGTGACACCGGCAGAGCCGCCCCAGCTCCGCCCCGCCCGGTGGCAAAATCACCCGCCGTCACCCGCGCGGGGAACAAAAAAAAAAAACAAAATGAAAAAGACCAAAATGATTCTGCCGAAACCCGGGATCGAACCAGGGACCTTTAGATCTTCAGTCTAACGCTCTCCCAACTGAGCTATTTCGGCGAGCGGGAGCGCCCTCGCTGGCCGCGGATACGACCCCGCCCAGTTCCCCCCCCGGCGCTTTCCCGAGGGGGTCGCACCGCGCCCGGTCCCTGCGGTGTCCCGAGGGTCACACCCCCACCTGTCACCGATTCCCGGGACCACTCGTGGGCACTCCAGCCGCCGGGATGCTCTGCTGGCATCCCCTGCCGTGACACGGAAGCGGTTCCGCCCCGCCCCTCTGGCGGGACCTCGCGCTTCCACGGGCACGTCACAGGCAAAACCCTGCGCGGGGCCCCCCGCAAAAATAACGGCATCCAGAGGCAAAATGCTACTGCGCCTCCCCGTCGGGGAATCGAACCCCGGTCTCCCGCGTGACAGGCGGGGATACTCACCACTATACTAACGAGGATGAACACGGTGCAGGATTTACCCACTTTGCTCTACAAGGATGCGGTGCCGCCCCAGGCGCAGCTGCCGCTGCTCCTGCGGGTGCTGCTGAGGTCGAGACCCCGCGTGGAGCTGTGCAGGGCGGGGGCACGCGGGATGTGCGTGGGACGGACCTAGTGCGTTCCCCGTGCGCAACGTGCGGGTGCGGTGTCTATTTATGGACTGTACTGTAGCCCTCGGTCACCACGGGGATGTAGCTCAGTGGTAGAGCGCATGCTTTGCATGTATGAGGCCCCGGGTTCAATCCCCGGCATCTCCACTTTCTTTTTTTTTTTTTTTTTTTTTTTTTTTTTTTTTTTTTTTTTTTTTTTTTTTTTTTTTTTTTTCTTTCTTCTTTTTTTTTTTNGCACTTTAGAAAGCAACATTTATTTGTATAGTAAGTTTTTTTTTTTCCTCTTGCAGGTAAAAATGTTTAGTTTGGGCTTTTGAAAAATTAGACTATAGTAGTACTGTACATGGATATAGGAAAATTTTTTTCCAGGTAAAATGCCTTTTGGTCAATATTGGGTACCCATTCATAAGCGTTTTTTTAATGGAAGCAGCTATAAAGTGATGCAGTGATGACTGTCACAGTAATTAAATAACTTTGGTTACTTAAGTAATAAAAACCACTGGATGCTGTTACATCTGCATGCCAGTGTCCAAGCTCCAGCACCATCCCAGTGATGGAAGGCTGCTGCTTGCTCCCAGTGGCATGATCCCACAGGATCTCCTTTTTCCAGCCAAACCACCCCAGTCCCTTTTAAACTCCCTCCGCCCTGTAAAGCCTGTGGTTTTTTACTTCCTTGTTCCCCTTTTTCTAAATCAGGACCCACAATTTCCAAATCGGTTCCGTAATCGCCCCTTTTTCTTTTCCTCCCATAAGCACTGAGCAGTTGGCAGAGTTCTGCTGCAATTCTTTTTAAGGAAGGTGCCCTGCCCAGAACCCCCTAGCACCCTCCTGTCCTGCCTGCAGCGTTTGACCTACACACACACAGTGCAAGGGGCTCGATTCCTCCTTCCCCAAGAACAAAAGTTGCTGTGTCATCAGCTTTAGATATTTTTAACGCTCACTTGTGGCCCAGCCTCTCCTCTGAAGTGCTTGGGAACAGTGGGAACAATGGACACACCTTCTGTGGTTGGGCTGCTGCTGTTCTTGACTGGTGACTCAGTGCTGACCCACTCCAGGGTCTGTGTTTGGGTCAAGGGTTCTGGCAGTGTTTGGATCTGCTGCCTGCCACATGCCTACACTGGTCTGAAATTCTGCTCATTGCAGCATCCCACAAAGAAATCATTTCTCCCATCCAAGCCAAGAACTTTACATATTTATTATAGTTCATACGACTAATATAGTCCAAAGAGACACTTCAGATAAAAAAAAAACAAAAAACAAAACAATCTATAAAATACAATGGATAAAATTATCCAAACATTAATATTACAAAATACCAGCCGAACAGCTGGTAGGACTTCTGGGAACATGAAGGACTTCCCAGAAACAGAATAACACCTGGTTCTCTTATAAAAAGGTATCGCTGCAATTGATGAGTCCATCTGTGTCAGACTTCCTTGGAAACTCTTGGAAGCTCTTGAAACGTCTTGGAGGAAAGAAGTCCATCAAGAGTAGTCACACTGGTGGCCACTTCTGGGCGAGGTCATCGTGCATGGCTTCAGGGACCCACTGACGGTAGGCTGAGAGCAAATCTGGAATGGAAGCAGAGGGGTCAGACAGGTCTGGAGTCAGGGTCTGGGGTGGTGTGGCTGGAAAAAGGAGGTCCTGTGGGATCACGCCACTGGGAGCAAGCAGCAGCCTTCCATCACTGGGATGGTGCTGGAGCTTGGACACTGGCATGCAGATGTAACAGCATCCAGTGGTTTTTATTACTTAAGTAACCAAAGTTATTTAATTACTGTGACAGTCATCACTGCATCACTTTATAGCTGCTTCCATTAAAAAAACGCTTATGAATGGGTACCCAAAATTGACCAAAAGGCATTTTACCTGGAAAAAAATTTTCCTATATCCATGTACAGTACTACTATAGTCTAATTTTTCAAAAGCCCAAACTAAACATTTTTACCTGCAAGAGGAAAAAAAAAAAACTTACTATACAAATAAATGTTGCTTTCTAAAGTGCTTTCTCCTGTTCTTCACAAGAACCAGACACAGGGCATTACTGTTTCAGGTATGAAAACAGGAAATAGTTGGAGCTTATCAAGTGAAATAGTCTATTTTTTAAATTCAACAGTGCTCGAGGTATTTTACTGATATGACTGATAATTAAGAACACTTACATTTAGGATCTTTCTTCCATGCAGCCAGTAAAGCATCACGATTGTCACAATTTTCTGCAACTAGAGCCTGCAGGAGGGATTCTGTCCTGGGCTGAAGTCTGAATCAATAAAATGGTGCAATAAAACAATGTTCATTAGTGCAGTTTAGCTCAGCTTTCTGGATTCATAGTCTCAATATTTTTAAAAGGCTAAATATAGATGTATAAACATATGACCTCTGCATATAGAGACAGGCTCAAGAAAGTTCACTATAAGTAGTTTTTTTTCCCCAGACACAACTTTTTGTAGCTCAAAGTGGCAGCAGGTTGCTCTTGTGTCTGCTGTGCAACTGCAGAGCAAAAGGTAAAGCAAAAAGGTCTCATGCTGAGCTCTGGATTGACTAAAACAGGAAAACGGGGTCAGTGTAGGACCCTCAGCTAACAGCAGTCACTTTTAACAGTGTCTTACAAAATCCTTCCATCTACCAACTCCATGAGAGTCATAGAAGACTCAGAGAAAGTTTATTTTGGTGGAGGATGAGGGGAGAGAAAGGGAGAGACAGCTGACAGCCTTTTGGAGTGCCACACGTCCACGAATGTAATCAAACTCAGAGTCTGCTGGAGGTGTGTTTTGGAAAGAGATAAAGGCAGAACAATTGGCCAAACTGCAAAGAACAGCGAGGAGAGCAGCAGAGGTGTGAGCAGTCCCTGTGAGCAGCAGAGCAGAGCTCAGCGCCCAGCAGGCTGTGCATCCTCCCACACTGCCCTCACAGTCACCCAACCCTCCTATGACACAATTTTTCTTGGTAAGAAAACTCATTTTCCTCGCCCTACAGCTACAGCCAAGTTCACTATCTACAATGCCCTTCCCAGCATTGAATTCTTTTAATTTAAAAAGGAAGTGAAAAGTGTTTGGTGGAGACAACAACCTGAAGGTTGTTTTTAACAACTTACTTGGACCATGTCTTCAGCATTATGAGGGGACTGGACAGCAGGCACTGGCTGTAAGAACTCAACTTTTTAATGACCTGGAAGATTTTTTAGGACAAGGTAAATTAATTGTTCTGTGGAGACAACCGTCTATCACCTTGCACTACTATAGATTTCCATCTCATGTTCTCTATTACCACCTCTCTCCTATTTACATCTCCATACCGGTCTTGTCAGACAACTCCTGTGTCTCACAATGGGCAAAGATATGAGCTACAACTTTTATTCCTTTGCAAAAACGATACGTGAGTCTGGGGGTTTCTTTCAATCAAATACTGCTTTTCATGCTGTTTTTTAATTTTATTTTAAAGGTATCTTCCCCAACACACCAACCACAGCAAACTCCTCCATCCACCAGCAAGTTATGAGCAATGGCACACACAAAGAAAGAAAGAACCCACAAAATAAAATTCTCTTCCAAAAGCGGGGCTAAAGACTTATTGATAACATCAAGGAAGTGATGCAGCTGGAACACACTCACCTTTCCTTCAAGCAGGAACCTGGCAAAGTATTTGTATCGATCAATACCTTCTGGATAATCAACTTCCACAGCAGGGAGCTGCCAGCTGACACGATCTGGAAACAAAGATCACACAGGGTTGAAGAGGAGGGCACATTTCCACGGAGGTGTGACAACCCAGGTGCTAAGAGAAGTGGGGAGGACACTGCCATCACCCAGCCTTCACGGGGAGAGCAATGGGCTCCACCAAATGCCCATTTCAATGGGAAGATGCCAATATTTAAATGCTATGAACCCCATGGAGCTCCTCAAACCACTGTTAGAGCTCTCTGAGCAGCCCAAGCTTTTCTGGTGTGCTGACAGCCTTGTCAAACCAGCATTACAGTAACTACAGAGCAGCTCTCAGACAAAACTCCTCAGACAGGCTTTCAGGCACTTACAAAAGACACTGGGTCTGTGACATCGAACTCGGCCAGTTTCGGGGCAGTAGGAGGGAGGAGGGTTTTCCAGAGGCTTCCCAAAGTGGCAGTATGGTGGCAACAGGGCAGGAATCCACTCGGGTTCAACCGCAGACACACCTTAGGAGGGAAAACACACACTGAGTGCAGGTTTGCTGCCAAGGGCCACCACTCACAGCAGCCCCACAGGCACAGTGCATGGTCAGGATTTCATCTCCATGGGTTTACTTGTGCCTCATTTTCCAAGTCAGCTTTTTTATGTTGTAAAAGAGCTGTTCAGAGACCAGCAGTGGGCAGCTATGCACCAGCTGGCAGGGCTGGTGCACAGCAGCTATTTCAGAAGCTGAGCTTTGCTCCAGACAATTCTCCTGGACAAAGAAAAAAACAGGCCAATTTATCCCCTAATCCAGATCTAGAAAACACAAGGAGCCAAATCCCAGGAGTCACAACCACTATATAAGGACAGCACTCAGTCACCAGCACCCAGCAGGAAAACACTCTGCCAAGGAATTCCTGAGTTCCTCCCAGACCTGCAGCCCAAGGTGGCCCACAGGAGTCTCACCTTTCATGTACAGCTTTGTGGTCTCAACAATTTCTTGGTACACCACAAACTCCGGGAGTTCTTTGAAGAGGACTGAGCTTGGGTGGATGAACACTGGGTCCTCCAGGAGAGCAGTCTGTAAGCAAGCACAGAAGAACGAAGCAGAGGAAGATGAGTTACTGGCAACCTACTTTCTTGGTTGCATCTAATTTCAGTCTCAGATGTACATTTATACAGTTTCTTTAAGTAGGGGAGGCTTTTAAGAACCCCATCATTTTCTGCTTCACATACTCTGGAGACATCAAGCAAGATGGACTAATGCAACTTTTCTTAGTTCTTTTAAAGCAGTTCCTGAGTGAGGACTGGGAAATTGCAACACTGCGAACTTGAATTCTAAGCAGAGAAGTTGCACAAAGTCAGCCCAGGCAGCCCCAGTGCCACACCCAGCCAGAAGTTTTGCACAGGAGCATCTTTCTGCCACACAGGGGAGGAGGAATTCAGTCCAACCCAGCTGTTTACCTTGTAGGCATTTTTCCACTTGTCGTCCAGGAGCTCCTCGGCCTGAATCCTTCGGGCAACATGATCCCCCAGCCCTGCCAGCACAATCTGCCTCAAGTACGTCGCTTGAGCTTCTGTTGGGGGCTTCATCTTGGGATCAACATAGAGCCCAGCATCCGTGCAGACCGAGTTCACTGCGGGGACAAAGAGGTGGAATAAGAGTCCATAGGAAAAAAAATCAGCCCAGTTGATGTGTCACCCCCCCCAAAGAGAATAAACACAGAACTGCTCTCAAACCCACTGACCTGCTGTTGTCAGCTGCCCTCTCAAGCGCCTGATTTCCAGCATGGCTTTGTGTCGGAGCCCGTTTTCTTCGCAGAATTTACGGGTGCACCCAGCGTACTCACAGGCCCCCACTGCCCCTGCGAGGGAACAGATGGGCAGAAAACAGCTTAGCTGACCACTTCTCCTAATTAAACCAGCGGTGGGACAGCTCTGACACAGTTAAATGCATTTTCATGCTCCCACTTGGCATCAGCCTGGCACACTGGCAGGCTGCCCAGAGAATAGTCTAGAAAATACAGGGCTGAACTCAGCCCTAACAGCACGAGGATGCCTTTGGCTGTACAAAGCTGAGGGCTCCCAGGGTGATGGAGGACGCCAGGATGAAGCTGATGGAGAAGGGAAATCAGGGTCTGCAGTACCTAACATCACCATGAGGTCCCCCAGCTTCTGCATCGGCCCCTGCCCAGCCCAGATCTTTTGCATCTGTAAAAACCTGGCCCTCTTCCCCTTCAGCTGGGCCGTCTCTTCCTCACTTACTGCTGGCCTGAAAGAAACACAAACCAGCACGAATGAGTGTTGTGCCCCAAGGTGAGGGGCAGCAGCTGGCAGGGGTGATGCTCCCTCTAAGGAGGGTCTCGGGCTCACTCACTGACCTGTCAAACTCTTCAAAAAGCTCCCGCACGGTCATGGCAGACACGATGGTGATGGTGTAGGGCAGGCAGTCGTGCTGCCTGCTCAGTGCCAACATCTTGGCATAGCGGGGGGCTACAGGGAAAGTGGCCATTATTCTGCCCAGGGGACTAATGGGGCAGCTCAACTTTGCTGCCAGCTGCTGCTTCAGCCTGAGGAAGGAAGAGAAAACTCATGTAATGGAGTAACATCTGATTAGAACACGTCTGTGTTCCTGGTTTTGGCAGCCCAGTTAAACTGATGTGTTTTCCTCAGGTTTTGTTATGTGCTGGTCCCAAAGGCTGTGGGAAAGACTCCTTTTTCCTCACAGCTCCCACCTGCCCTGCATGGCACAATCCCAGCACAGTCTTTCCCTGCCCAAACATAACTGGGGCCAGTAAAACAAACAAAGGTGATTCAGAGACTGAAGTGATGCCAGTTTCCATCCCAAAGCCCACCCTCGGATGTGTTGCTGGGATGGAAAGGAAGTGGGAGGACAGCAGTGCCCACAGGCTGGACAGAGGGGGAAACTTGTGAGGCACCACAGACATTACCTTCCTGTCATAGGGGGTTCCTTCAAGGCACCCAGGGCTATCAGCAACTCCTCAGCTGCTGCAAGGGCTTCCGTGGGAGGTGGTGTTGGGAATGGGAAGTTGATTACCTACAGACATCATGAGAAAAAGCCCCTCAGTATGTCACTGAGCCAGCTCCCACTGAAGAAGAGACTGAAAGCAGTAAGAAGCTCTAAAGGGAGAGAAATTCTCCCCTCTGCTTACATGTGCCAAAGAAAAACATTTAGGATGTTTGCCAGGAGTGAGAGGAAAGGACACATAATGGGAGGAAATGCTTAGAACAAGAACAATAAGGAAATGGGAATACCAGAGCCACCCTTTGCTGCCACAGACCGCAGGCACTGCCTAGGGCAGGCTGCTTTAAGGTCTGAACTGAAGGAGGTACTCCCCAGAATCTCACAAACACAAACCCCCGTTTGGACAGGGTCTTTTTTCACCTCTAAGAATCTAAGAAATCGCTTACTGCCTGAACAAACATGTCTGTTAAGGCCTGGTGGAATTCAGAGCAGCTTCTGCACTTTGCAGAACCAAAATCAAAGTCTCAGGATCATCATTTCTGACCCAAGGCACAGACTCAAGCAATGATGACAAAAGACATTTCTCTTTGCTCCTGGCTCCTAGGGGTAGCCACTTTAAGGAGTGCTGCAGTACAAAGCCACCTCCACCTCACCTTTTCTATATTTAATGCCTTCATTTGCAGAATCAAGTCTTCTACCGGTCGCTTCGTTATTTCTGGAGCAGAAAATTTCTCAAAGTCTGTGAAGACTGCAGAAGAGTATAACCTAGTGGACCAGAAGGGCTGCTTAGAGTCTTAGAAGAAATCTTAAAAGACACACATAAAAAAATTGGCAAGTGATTTAAAAAAAGGCCACTTGTGGGTATTTACTTGACCAAGTCATTATTTATGATGCATATGCCTTACTCACAAATTACCTTGCTTGGAGTTAAACCCATCTGGCTATGGTTAAATCTAATCTGGCCATGAAAAGAAGGCTTTTCACCAAGAGAAGGGCCCCTGAAAAGCCAAACCAACACAACCACTGACAGTTCACCCTTGGCTTTCACCTCTCCTTCAAACAAAGGTGAGACAAATCCAAAACACTCCAAGCAGCGCCTGATCCCCGTGCAAGGGGCAGCAGGGATGGGGAGGCTGGCAAATTCCCACCAACATTCCTAGGGCTTTCTGTTTCTCCCAGCCCCCTCCCCAGTGGGCAGCTGACCTGTAGCAGTGGCCTGGCTCCGTGCGGCCGGCCCGCCCAGCCCGCTGGTTTGCCGAGGCCTGGGAGATCCAGGTGACTCTGAAGGACGAAACCCCCGTGACTTTGTCGTAGAAACGTTTCTTCACCTTCCCGCAGTCAACCACGTATTTGATGCCCGGGATGGTAAGTGAAGTCTCAGCCACGTTGGTGGCCACAACGCAGAGCCTGGTGCCAGGAGGAGGAGCCCTGAAAACCTGCAAGAGACAGATGGGCATGAGAGGGGCAGCACCAACAGTGGAAAAGGACAGGCAGTCAGCTTGGATGGGCTGCAAAGGGATGGCAGTGCACATGGCACTGCAGGGGAAATGCAGGAGTCAGAGCCAAGACTGAACTCCTTGTCTCCAGCTCTGGAGCTCTCTGTCCAGCTCAGTTAATCCTCAGAAACGCCCACAGAGACTCCAGCTGGAGCACACACCGGTGGTGAGCTGTGTTCAGACACACTCTTGTCACCATCAAAGCCAGTAAGAAACACAAAAATCTGTACAAGCTGACTCTTGGCAGCAAGACCTCCTGCCTGGGGCCAGGACTGATTTTAACATGCTGCAGGACTGTCACTTATCATCACTCCCAACCTGCTGAACTGGCACATTAGGAAGACCCCAGCCCAAGGCAGGCCTGTCCCAGTCCCATCCCAAGTCTGCTCACTGACGGCCCAAGATGGAAATTTTAACTCACTTGTGACCTTAGACAATGATCACACATATCTATAAGGTTCACCTACCCGCTGAAACAATAAATCCTTTACCTTTGCCTGTTTCTCTGGTGCCAGCAAGGAATAGAGTGGGAGCACATACAGTGGGAGGGATGAATCTGATCTCTCATCTGTGGAGAAACAAACCAACATTTCAGTACACAGGAAGCCAACTTCCAGGCTTAGTTCCAACATCATCTCTGCAAACACCACTTCATCAAAACCAGTAAAGTAATTGGTACAAAGCTGAAGCTGGAAAACCTTAACAGCTTTACCATGACACAGGTCTGCTGTGGTATCACATCAGTTCAGCAAAAGACAACCAGCTTATGTCACCCATTTCATAGGTGATGGGAGATAAGGATTTTTTTCTTCCATAGGTGCCAAACCTTCTTCCAAGTCTCCATCTCCTAAATCCAGGTCAATATCAGACCCTGCAGCATCCTCATCAGTGTCAGCATCTCTGTCTTCATCTCCTTCATCCACTGGTACCACGGAGTAATTGTTCAGATCAATTTTGGGGAGTGCCTGAGACAGGAAAGACAGCACAGAGTATTGGGGGGGGGATGACACAGACAGCACTTTGAAAGCAAAGCTGAGCACTTACTCCAAACAGCTGCTGACCCAAAGGTGACAGAGGGATTCCAAGATTTCATTGGTGTTTTAAGATTCAGCATTTGGTAACTTTGACAGTTGAGGGGAGCAACCCAAGTATTTTATACAGTATTTTGTGCCAAGCCAAGCTTCTTCACTTGGAGGACAGTGGCAAAGGGTGAAACTTCTTTATTTCAGGCCCCTTCAGCTACCAGGATACAATGTCAGTGGCCAGCACATCTGCAGCACCAAGATCTCCCACTGACAAAGTGCATTTAGGATGTGGGCAGAAGCCAAACTCTGTCTTTGCTAACAGATGCATCAGTCTCAATTTTGGGTAACAAACAGCAAGATGAGGAGCAGCCCTGGAGCCAGCAAGTCTGGAACTCCTTCCATTAAAGTTTTAGTGGTCACTACTCAACATAAATCAACCTCCTATCCATAACAGCCACAGTTTTAGCTCTCTGTTGCTCCCAGTGCAGCATCAGCAGTGTGGGCAATACTGCTGGAACTCCTAAGGGGGCACGTGTAGGCTACTGTTTGCAGGGAGGGACCTGCTCCTTCCTCTCTCTTGGAGGAATTCTACTCATCACACATTACCATCACTTTCCTCCGCTTCCTTGATTTCTTAAATTTTCTCATTTCTTCCACCGAGTCTTCCTTGTCATCCTCTCCTCCTACAAAAAAGAGCCAGTGGAACAACTGTGAGCTGAAAAGGTAGTGGGAGGAGTCTGGTCCCACTGCCACCTTTTTAGGGATGCAAAGTGTCACAGGGTGAAAGAAGCAAATAGTCACTCTGGAGGCAGAAGGGACAGGGATGAGACACAGGTTTAAGGCTGTAATTCCATTTAGGAACTATAGAGAGGATCAGCAGCCGTACATCTTGAGGTTTAGGAGGCAATTAGCTGAGCTATGTAAGAACTCTTTTGGAAATCCCAGTATCTGAAAATAACATTCACCAACAAGCAGAAGCATTTCCGCTTTAATTCCCAACAGAGTAAGTGAAGAAATGCAATGGATCCTGGGGAACTGGAAGAGATCATACACACAAACCCTTTCCCAAACTCAAACCAGCACAAACTTAGCAATCACTCATGAAAGTCATCCACAATGAACCCTTTCCCCAACCTTTGCTTTTTGAGTTTTTAAAATAAAAGCTCATTTTTTAGGTGCAAAGCAAGCTCACTTCTCAGTGGGATAATTTCAAAGTTTAACAGTTTCTATAGTATTACCTGCAGTGCTGGTTTTTTGGTATGGGAAGGCTTTCCTTAGCCTTCTACAGAGAGAGTGAACTTCTGCCTGGCCTGTTAAGAACACCAAAATTCCACCTGCAAGAGAAGAAAACACTAAACCTCAGCAGAGGTGTTTCATCTTGGAAAGCTTCAGATCTTGTTTGTGACAAAAGACAGGTTCAATACACTGTGAAGTAACAAGGAGAAACAGTGTTTGACCACATCTGTCTCCTACCACTCTGTCAAGAAGTTAATTTAACTATGATTTAATTCAAGAGTTTTTTTCACAAGAAGTAAAGCAAGAAGAAGCACAAAATACCTCACTGAAGTCCCATGTTCACCTTACAAAAAAACCTCACCCCAAAACAAAACAAAAAACCCCAAATACCTTCTCCTTCCCCCCAAAAAACCAACCCCAAAGAATTTAGACATGTTAAGAGCAAAGAATTGAAGAGGTTCTCAGCAGTGACCTCACCTGAGGGCAACATTCGATGGATTTTACAGACCTTTCTGAAACACTCCCCACTGTAATCATCCAGGGGGGTTTTCTTGTTAAAATGAACAGTTACAGGGAACTGCCTTGCATCTACCTGGAGAGAAATTACAAAGAAAAGCTTTGTTTGCTGTCACAGCTCCAGCATAATCATTACAGTGTTCATGGGACAACTAGAAAAACTCATCCTGCATTTCTGTCCAGCTCTTGGTTTTGGTAAGCTACAGAACACCAGACCCACAGAAATTATGGGTGTTGCCTACCCTGAACATAAAAAACAAGAAAGCAAAGCTTTTTTCCTTTTCAGATCATCAGCTCAGATTGAGCCTTTCTAGTTCCCCTGAACTTACACGTTTTCAAGATAATAAGATTCTGCCAGGGCGGTTTTCTGATAAAAGTGGAAAGAAAAACACCCAGTCCCAAAAGAAACAATAGATTAAAGAAAATAACTATTTTTAAATTTGTATCTGAAAAATTTCAGCACCAACTGGAAAGATAAGAGTGCCCCTATTTTGTAACTGGTTTTATAGAGGCCGCCCTCGCTGTCCTTCAGTTGGTGCATGTGAGGCAGATCCCAGGGAGGAGAACAATACCTGAATGACAGGAGGTTTAACAGAAAACAGCCTGTTGTTGTCAGTGAAGTCCTCCACACGGAGCGTGGCCGACATGATGATCAGCTTCAGGGGCAGCCCTTTCTGGAGGGACACAAACCTGTCACTTGGTGCCCCAAACGTCTCCTCCCCAAGCCCTGCTGTTGGCAGATTATGCCAGTGCTACAAAAAGCATCCTGCTTTCTATCAGGCTGCTGGTATTCAACTATCCACACGTGTCTCATGGCACTGTGAGTCTCAAATGAATCGGATGTTGCCTGAGAAGTCATCTGTTGATACTGATATCACAGAATCATAGAATTGATTGGGTTGGAAAGGACCTCAGAGATCAAGTCCAACCCTTGGTCCAACTCCAGTCAATTTACCAGATCATGGCACTCAGTGCCATGTCCAATCTCAGTTTGAAAACCTCCAGGGACGGTGAATCTACCACCTCTCTGGGCAGGCCATTCCAATGCCTGATTACTCTCTCTGTAAAGAATATTTTTCTAATATCCAACTTAAATTAAATGTACTGGTTTTTCCCTTTTTGTAGCCTCTGTGTTCCTTCAACCGTAGAGAAAGACCAACCCGTTATCTGACTATTGTTTTGTCATTTTTTTCCACACATTTTCACCTCCCAGAGAGTCCCTCCTCATTAACATCCCACAGCTGTGTCTAACACAGGAACACTGCTCCTCTCACCCTCTGGCGAAGGGGCACGATGCGAGACAAGAGGCCAATCAAGATGTCCGTGTACATGCTCCTCTCGTGGGCTTCGTCAATGATAATGACTTTGTACTTGGAAAGCAGGAAGTCCTGGGAAGAGAGATCAGTTTCACCACGGGAAGCCTCAACCAAGGAGATGTTTCAGTCAGAACACCCTGGAGCTCCACAAGGGCTGACTCCCCATCCTCACAGCTGCATCTCTCACCCATCTGAGCACAGTTGAATGTGTTCACTCCACACGAAGCAGCCTAGTTCCCAAGAATCTCTTCCTTGCTCTCATTTTACACAGCAAAAGAACCTAGTATTTAGGGACTTGGGTGGGAGTATCAAGGGTTTAGATGAAGTAAAACTCTGGTGCTGAAAGGGATTTTGCTTTGAAAGTTTGGTGGCATTTCCGTGCAAAGCAACTGGCCTCTCTTCCCAGCTACATAAAACACTTCCCCTTTTATAACAGCGAGGACAGCAACTCACCTTCTGAATCTCCTTCAGCAGCACACCATCTGTCATGAACTTGATCTGTGTCTCATCTGTAACATTCCCCTCATACCGGATCTGGTATGAAACCACTCTGTGAGGAAGCACCAGGGCACCCATGGGAAAAAGCAGAGGGAGAAACAGCAAGTCCAGCCATGCCATACACAGCCAAGACCTCAGGGTCACCTCCCAGCAAGGTCTGGGCACTTTCCGTGCTCACCTGTGTGAGAGGCTCATTTCCTTGGCGACCCGCTGGGACATGGACACGGCAGCCACGCGCCGAGGCTCCGTCACGCCGATGGTCCCGCTGGAACTGAGGGGTGAAGGAAAGAAAAGGATGGGTTGCTTTTATTAAAGAGGGAAGCACCTGGAAAGATGACAACAGGATTTCTGCACAGGCTCTAGATTAAGTAGCTCCACTCACAGAGTATCACTTTTACAGTTAGAAGAAAAAGAAAAGAGGCTCTGGGTTTCCCAAATACATTATAGTGTATTGATCTGAAGATGCATGTGCACAGGAATTTTTTCCCCTCATGTCCCTGCATTTCGAGTTCACTGAACACCAGTCGCCTTGGGCATCTCTCTGGCATTGAGGTCCTTTTCAGAACTCAGGCTGGGGCGGCAGCACAGAAGGTGGATGCACCTTGATGCAGCTCACAAGAAGCATCTTATGACGTGCCTCAGCATATAAATGTTACCCAGTGCCAGATGAACCACAGTTACTATAAAGGATATTCTTAAGAAATTGACACATTTTCTCGCAGAGGTAAAAGCAAACCTCTGTAAGCAGAGGTTAAACTCTGTGAGATGGGCAGACAATAAAGCCCTTCTGCAGAAAACAGGCCAGGGGCTTTGAAGGGGGTTTCAAAAGATTACCTGTGCAGAGAGACTTCTGCAAGTCAGTCATATTCCCTTCAGCTTTCCTAAAAGCCCACTCAATATGGCCATTAATACTGTCCAGGAAAGACCAGATGCAGTTCAGCTCTCACAGAAGTGCCAGAGCTCTGCTTGAATTTTCCTAATTCCATTTGCAAGATATAAAAGCAGATTCCTACCTGGCATAACCAGCTTCATAGAGAAACTGAGGCACTTGTGTGGTTTTACCACTTCCCGTCTCTCCACATATGATCACAATGGGATTCTCATTAACGGCTTCCATGATGACTTGCTCTTCAGCAAGGATTGGGAGCTTTAGTCTTGCTTCCTAAACAATATAAAACACATGTTTTGGTTGCATTGTTTCTCACTCCTTTTTCATTTTCCTCAGGATTGAAAATGGACCATAAGCTGAGAAAAAGGAATTCTGCAAGCTTGGTGGCTCAAAAAACTCTAAGCCAGCTACTGCAACACCAGCGTGTCTGAGAGGCAGAGTCATCAGAACAGCTTCCCAGGAAGCAGCTGGCAATCTGATGGAAAAGACCACCATTTCAACACCTTTGATGAGCACTGCACGGTTCACAAAGCCTCACCTGAATCTCAGGAGACCTGTCCACTGGGATGAACACTGCAGGCTTGCAGGGTGCTTTGTTGGAGGCTGTCTGGGAAACTGGAGCACTGGGACAAGCTGGAGGCTGGTCAACCACTGCCTTCCTCTCACCTTCCCCTGGCTTTTCAGCAGCATTCACAACCTCACTGGCTGAGGACTTCTGAGTTTCTTGTTTCTGCTCTTCCTCCTCCTCAGAGCTACTGGGCTCTTCCTCAGGCTCTGATTCAGAACTTGAGCTGTGCCTTCTCTTGTTGGCACCACTGATGCTCTTGATCTTTTCAGGTGCATCAGTCCTTGGCTCCTGTATCACCCTGGAACAAAACATCCACATGTGAACTACATTTTGGTAAATATTATCCAGCATCAGATAAAAATAGGAAATTACTTCATTCCATCCATTCCACAAAACATGGTTGCAAGCAAGAAGAAAAAAAAAAAAAAAAATCAATCAAGAAGCTCAGAATGTTGTTGTTCAAATGCAGCAATCAAGCACAATGGTTCTTCACAAAAAAAACCCCTTTACCTTTTAGCCTGATACATGCGCTCCCCAATTCCCAGTTTGGAGGTAGTGTACAGGAGTTTCATTTCTGCCTCAGAAGCCTGGACCTCGTTCAGCTTGCTCAGCCACTCAGCTCGCTATTTGGGGGAAAAAACCAACCAAAATCAGTGCTTATTGTCAGCAGGAAATAATATCATTTCAAGATTTTGCACTTGAGCATTACAGGGTGTGTGCTGTGTTCTGGCAAACCCTGCTGTGAAGCTGCAAAGACCTCCCTGCTGCTACAAAGCCAGCCCTCCCTGGGGAAGATTTCAGCTCTACATCAGAGCAAAAATAGAAATGGGGACTCGACATCACTGCAATGAGCAACTCAGCTGCACCCTTCAAACACAGGGAAGAAAAGGGATTTGAACTAACACGTTGGAATGAGGGCTGGAGCAATGGGAGCCTTCCTTCAACTCCCTCATGTGGGACACGACACTAGCAGGAGGTCAGACAGTTTTAAACTACCTCCAAAACCAGAGGTCCTTTATCAAAGCCATTATTCAGACACTAAAAAGCAGAGGAATTTTGCCTGGAAAAGTTTCACAAGGACAAAAATGCCCTGTTTCCATACAGAAAATATGCAGAAGCTGGAAATAAGCACCTCAGAAGCAGTGGCAGAAGCAGAGTCAGGGGTCCATAAAGCTTTCAGTCTGGCAGCAGGACAAAGCTGCTCATACAATCCACTTCAAGGAATGTTTTTAAAATGTAACCATGTCATTGACTCTGCCAGCCCTGGACTCCACAATGCCTGTCTACTCAGTCAGGGACGGGACCCTGGGCCCAGAAATGCTGTGTTCCTGCAGCACCTGACCCCCTGGGAGGGAGGGCAACGCTCTCCCCACTGGAGCTGCACTCCAGAGCCCACGGGTGGTGCACCTTCACCACAACGCCCAGCAAAGGGGTGGCTGCAGATGTTGTAACACAAAGTTCAGCATCTGCACGTCCATGAGTTGACAGTTCACAACCCCCAAACCGCTCGCTGGCCCTGCAGAGCCATCACCCCACCTCTGCTTCCACATCAGCACAGTGACTGCATCACGTCCCTGTCACACCCCGTGCCTCTGTCAGAGCCCCCACCAGCTGCTCATCATCACCCACATTTTCCACACACCAATATCAAATTATCATTTTAAGAGAAGTGATGAACGCTGGAGTTGCCAGCAAGCAGCAATGTACCTCTTTCTTCTTCTCCTTCTGCTCCAGAACTTTCTGCAGGCTTTTCTTCTGTTTCTTGCTCAGGGGTTTCTTCTGCTGTTGCACAACACACGTGACCTTTTTCTTCTTTGCTTTTTTTGCTGGCAGGACCAGGGCATTGCTTTCATCAATTCCCTTCAGTGTTGCTCCATCTGAAAGCAAGCGTTTGATTATTCACTTGTGCCAGGTGGATTATTTTGAGCACCCTGCTTTGACAGGCTTATCACACACCAGGCTAGATTTAGCTGTTTCAAACAATCACATCCAGCCAAAAAAAATCCTGCAACATCAGCAAGGGCAAAAGACCACAAAACTGGGGATTAAATAACCCTGATCTTACTACAGCCCTGAGGGCAACTTTCCATGGCTTACGTAACAACACTATGCAATTTCTGCCTTTTTACTCAATTCCCCAGGGTCAGGGGTGCAGCACAGGACACAGCGTGCCCTGGAATGACCCTGCAGTCCCCTGCCTTGCCCAGGCACCAGTGAATTTTAATACTAAAAGTCTGCATTACCAAATACTGAAAAATAAAAATAGTGTAATAGACATGTTTTGGGTTTTTTTTTAAGTAACATTTGAGAACGCGAATGTTACACAGAAAAATAAATGTTTTGATAAATAAAAAATAATGGTACTATTGGATTCCTGAGTCAGAAGGGACCCACAAGGATCATCGAGTCCAACTCCTGAATTCCCTGAGTCCAGGAATTCTCCAACAGAGCTGTTAATGCAAAGCCTGCAAGATCACAGAGCCACAGAATCAGTGAGGCTGGAAAAGGCCTCAGAGACCACCGAGTAGGACCTGTGAGCGAACACTCTCCTGCCAACCAGACCAGAGCACCCAGTGCCACATCCAATGTCCCCTAAAACACCTCCGGGGACGGTGACGGCACCACCTCCCTGGGCAGCCCCTTCCATTCCGGGGAGATCTTTAAAAATAACATTAATGCTTACAATAAAGCTATCATAAAAACACGGGAAAGACACGACCATAATTCCGCTCTTAGCAACCCCAGGGGCCCTTCAGCCCCCGCGTTCTCCTCCCGGGAGGAGCCGGGCCGGGCCGGGCCCGCCGCACCT
>VWZG01000900.1:625462-683242 GCA_013396735.1 Grallaria varia
CGGTCCCTCCCGGTCCCTGCCCCACCTCGGCGGGCGGGGCGGGGTGGGGCGGAACTCTTTTCCCTGCGGCGGAAGGTTACGGCGTGCTGCGACTCGCGGTGCGGTCCCTTAAAGCCGTGAGCGCAGAGGAGGGGCCGCAGTGAGCGTCGAGGCGTGGGTAGTGAGGAGGTGTTTGTAGCTCTGCCGCTGTTCCCGGCGCCCCGCGGGACGGACGGTGCTTGCCTCGCCCCGCTGCTGCTGCCGCCGCCGCCGCCATGTCCCGCGAGCCCGAGATCATGGAGTCGCAGGTGATGTGGGAGCCTGACACCAAGCGCAACACCCACATGGACCCGTTCCGCGCCGCCGTGGCCAGCAGCTGCGGGCTCCGCCTGGGTGAGCGCCGGGCCGGGCGGGCGGGCGGGCGCTGCTCGGGGCCGTGCTCCGGCTGCGGGGGCCGCCGCCGTTCTGTCTTCCCCGGTATGGTCTCACTGTGGGCTNGCCGCGATGGGGAAACTAATTAAATAATCAGAGCTGGTGACCTTTAGAGGTGACAGGGACCGAGCAGCGGCTCTCGGCCGCTGCCCCATTCATTGCAGCCGGCGGGACGGGCGACCCCACACTGCCCGTGCGGGCACCGACCCAGCCCGGTCCCGCTGCCCCCTCCCGGTCCCCCCTATCCCNGTTCCCGGCGCCCCGCGGGACGGACGGTGCTTGCCTCGCCCCGCTGCTGCTGCTGCCGCCGCCGCCATGTCCCGCGAGCCCGAGATCATGGAGTCGCAGGTGATGTGGGAGCCTGACACCAAGCGCAACACCCACATGGACCGGTTCCGCGCCGCCGTGGCCAGCAGCTGCGGGCTCCGCCTGGGTGAGCGCCGGGCCGGGCGGGCGGGCGGGCGCTGCTCGGGGCCGTGCTCCGGCTGCGGGGGCCGCCGCCGTTCTGTCTTCCCCGGTATGGTCTCACTGTGGGCTTGTCCCTCAGGCGTCGGTTCCCTTGGGAGCCCGGGCACCCCCCGGGGCAGAAGGGACACAGTGGTCTGGGGTGTGGGCGGGATGCTTTGCTGGAGCCTCGGCCAGAGGCCTCCGGGGCAGCATCCGCTGAGTGTGAGGATAGGCGCTGATGGGAAAGGCAAACAGCCTTCTCTGCGTCTGCGGCCGCGGCGGGGTGTCAGCCCGGTGTGCTGGGGGTTCCCGGGGCAGGGAGCAGCACTGGGCTGACTGGGGGCTTTAAAGGCATGGGAGAACATGGCTGTGAGGTTAGTGTGAGCCTCGGCATGATGCTGTAACGAGGGCCGTGTGAGATTGAAGGTAAGGCCATGCCCTTCTTTAATTATGAAGAGTATGTCTCTGTAATATTCAGGTGTACTGGGAGGTGACAGGTGATGCATAAGCTTGTTCAGTGCTGAAAGTTGGCGTGCATTTATATCCATCTCTTGAACTGCAGACTCTACTTTGTGCTTGTTCAGAAATACCTGTATGGCTGTGAATAGGTAGGTGTGTGGTTCTTTGACTCAAACAACCTCATACTTGAAATGAGCCCTGCTTTGAGCAGGAGTTGGACCTCTGGAGGTGTCTTCAACCCAGAATGTTGGCTTTTCAGTGCCTGCTGACTGTAAGTCAGGTCTCCAGGGTGTCAGTGGTTCTGGCTCTGTGGGCTCAGCCATGCCATGGACCAGGTGAACTTCAGTGCATGTGGGGCTCAAACCCTCCAGTTCTGACTAGTTTGTTTTGTGCTGTCTCTTCTCCCTAAGTGTTTGGGCGCCAGGTTGCTTGTGTAGCTTTCCTGTGATTCCTTGTCTGATGGGAAATGCGGGGTATAGTTTTGGTGAGTGTCCTGAAAGTTTGTCATCCAGTATAGATGTCAGTGGTATGAGCAGAGATGTTCTGGAGTTGTAGCAGTGTACATAGTGCTTCCAGCAGTTCATGAATGGAAATCAATTCCTCACCTTGAGTACTACATAGGCAAGCCATATCGTTATTTTGACTGCTGGTAATTTCCCATTGGAAGGCAAATGTATAGTCTAACTCTCCTGCTGGATATGAAGCAAGTTACTACAGGGTTTTAGCTAGCTCCTGAGGGAAATGTGATGTAACTGGTACTCATATGATCAAGAGTGAGCACAGTTTCAGATGGGTTGCCTGTATTTATGAGTGAAACGACTAGAACTCTTTTCATCCCACTTTGAAGTGGCTTTCTCCATTGGAAAGTGGATTCCTGTGCATGTATAGAAGCCTTTGTCAGCTTCCATTAGGTTTGCACTGGTGTTCGCTGGCCTGAGTGCTATTAAAAAATGAAGAATGGATGCTTTCTGTAACATTAAGGTGTTGACTCTCTGAGGAGAGCTAAGGGCAGTAGAGTCCTTTAAGCAGCAAGACCCTGCAAATGTAGTAACAAGATGCAATGTTTAATTGCTGGGTAACAGACATGCCCTGAAGGACTTGTGTGCCGATGCTTATTTGGAAGAAACTGTACAGACAAAACAGAACAAACTATTCTTACTATGAGAAACCAAATTAGCAGTGGCTTGAAGCTTTTTGCATTTATCAAATTAGTTGGAGCATGTGGTGCAATTGGTTTTTGAAGGAGAAGATGAAACTTAAACTCTTCTTGGGTTGTCTTATCTCCACACAGTTGATGTGTGATAGTAACTTGGGTGGAGTGTAAAAAGGGTATGTAGGAACCTGGGATTGAAGCAATATGTAGGCAAAGTCTGGCTTATGGAGGGGAGTCTTTGTGTCTATGTCAGTAATACCTGTGGAATAATCTCATGCTGATGGAAAGGGTAAGGTGGAATAAATGTGGAAGGGACAGACAGGGCAAGGAAACTGCTGTAGGGCCAAGTGTAACTGTGCAGACATTGTTCTGAGTGTTTTTTCTCTTATAAATCTGGAAGATGTCCTCTTTATAGGAAGGGGATACAAAGATGACTTCTGAAGCAATGGGCTGGATAACAGGATGGCAAACCAAAGCTAATTGGTGAAAATGCCTTTGAGTGGTTCAGCTGAAAACATCAAATAGGGAACACGGTTGGCAGAGCAGCAAACTTACTGTCACTGGTGGCAGATGTTTGTATTTAATTCGTTGTTGGCACCGCTTCGTGCAGCATGGATATGATGAGGAAATGTCACTTTCAAGCTGGTGATGAAGAATCAACTTCAGTTATTCATACCTAGAATTGTTTTACACACTGAATTTCAGCATTTAGTCTGAGTTACGGGGGGTTTTTATGCATGCCTCAGGTTACTTCATCTGTCTCACAATTGTGTAAGACTTAAACATGGAAATGAGCAGTTTAATGCCAGGTCATAGTTTAATATCTAGTTAATATCTTGTTTCATGCTGTTTCAGGATGAAAGGGTAAGCTGCAGTCTGTCAGACCCCATATTTACTGAAAGAGAGGCGTGCTTCCTCTAATAGTCCTGTTGATACCACACTTGGTTAACAAGTGCATCTAATCTCCATGTCTCTGAGCTATTAGAGGTGTTTGGCCCCAGACTAGAACCCTACAGCAAATATCTCTTCTCAGGAAGCCTTTTTTATCTTTTGCTGTGTGGCCATCATGTTGGTATGATAGGGAGTGAAAGTGTCAGCAAGCAGGACTGTCTGGCTGTTTGAGCTTCATTTGCACTGATGTGGGGGGAAGTGTTCTCAGAGTTATTAGAAAAGGTTTCTGTTGCAGTGGTGGCAAATAGCTTGTAACAGGCGAAGTGATGCCATGTGTTCAGGTTCAGGTAGACTGTCTCTTGCCCTGAGCAGAAGTTATCTACTCTGTGTAGTCAGATTTGTCTTCCTGCTTGTTTTAGCCACAGATTTTCTTTATCCGGGACATCCCTAGTTGTAGTTTGTCTAGATTCCTGTTATCTGCATAATGTTAATATGTGTCTATTACTTCCAGCCAACTATGATGACTTATACCAGTGGTCAGTGGAATCCTACTCGGACTTCTGGGCGGAATTCTGGAAGTATGGTAACATTGTATGCTCTCACCTGTATGATGAGGTAAGTTCAGTGTTTGTCTTGCTGTAAGTGCAACACGAACAGGAAATAAACTGAGTTTACAATCAGTCTTTTGACCTCTTCTTGGAACTCTTGCAAGTGATACGCGGAATCTCTCAAGTGTATAGTACTGAATTTCCTTGTGTAGTGGATGGTTTTCTGTTGCTGGTACACTTTAGGATAGTGAAATGCTTAAGTTTTATTGTACTAAGCAGTTTTACTGTAGTGTTCTTGTGGTCATGTGCTCTTGCACTCATTGTCATTCCTGTCTGCTTGTGAGGAGTCTACCAATACCCTGCCTTCTGCTTTAGGATTGTGCTTGTAGAATGTCATCTTGGTTTTGTCAATGCTGGCATGCTGTCAAGTTCATGTTTAACTTCTCTGAGTCAGCTTACCTGATATGCACACCTGTTACATTCTGGCTTTGCAGAACTGGTTTTGGAAGCTCTGCAATCAGGTGTAGGCTTGAAATAGCTCTGAGGGAATTGTAGTGGTTGAACACAGTCACAGGTGGAATACCAGACAGTGGAACTTTTCTGGGACTCAGTAGGGAGGATTGGACTTGCATCTTAATCCCTGGAGGCCATCTGTTGTTAGAACCCTCAGAGTACTGGCAGTCCTGCAAAGGGGACTGGTCAGTTTCTTTTGACTCCTCCTGTTCTGTGAATTTCTTTACTGATAGCATTGATCAAGGAGTTCTTCCTGTCATGAAAATGCTTGCTCAGGTGTCTTAATGTGACTCATCCTTCAGGTGAGTGAATTCATTGTGAGTGTAAGAACTAGCCTGCTTTGAGGTGTGCAGTCTGAAGACTGTAGACGCAATATTAGCTCAAAATCATGTCAGGTTGAATTTGGGTACTGTCTATTTTCTCCACATGTTCTGTGCTTCTAGCAAGTCTATTCTGAATTTCTACATGAACTCAAATTGCCTTGAGCAAGCAGTTCAGAGCTGGTTAGCACCTGTATCTGTACTGAGCAAGCTGGACAGTAACATTTGTTCTCTTGCCTTACAGGACTGGCACTGCTAGAATTCAGTCCTTCCAGATGCCAGCAATGGCTGATGAACTGGAAGGAAACTGAAGCAGGAGATGGTGCCCTAAAATTGGCTATTTCTTGAGGATGAGTAGCAAGAAGATGCAGGTGTCTAGGAAAGTTTTTACTAGACTTCTTGTGAGCTGCAGGCCCCTGTGTGCCTGTACTGTAGTGGTGTTGCTGTGAGGTCAAGTCTTGAGACAGGAGAAGACACAAGATACTGTGGCACTTGTTATGGATGTTGCTGTTTATCTTTCCCTCAGTGTCAGCTTCAAGGTTTGACTCCAGCTTTGCTGACTTGCTCTTAGTCCTTGCCATTGGTCTGTTTCTGTTGTGTGTCAGGAGGAAAGGCAGGTCACAGTCACTGAGTTGGTCTGTGGTAGCTAAGAGCTGAGAAGCTTGATTTGAAGTGTCTTACAGCTTGGTCCTGGCTGTCTGTTGAAAGTAACCTTTATGCTTTGAAGTAAGTAAAATTTCTCACAAACCAGAGTTGACTCCTTTGTTCCCAGCCAGCTAGTGAAAGTTTCTACTTTCACAGGTCATTCAAAGAAAAACAATAAAATGTTTACATTTTACAACATGTACATATAATATGAGCAGCCCTTGTTTTACTTAAAACCTTTACTAAGTTTAAATATTTGATGTAGACATGCTGATAGCAATTGATGTGTGTCACTTATGAAAAGAACATTGTTGCTTTGCACTGTGCAAAGCTACACTGGCATAGCAGCTTTGGCATTGGTCTGTCAAGTTAGAAGTAGCTCATTTTTAAATGAATGTAGAGTCTATTTTCTTTTTGCTGTGAGAAGCACCTGACAGCTGTTGGTCCCATGGAGGGTCCTCTAAGAGGGAGATCAGGTTGTTCACCTAACAAAGTACCACTACCAAAGAGTCTGGGCTTGACTAGGAGTCACATGTGTTACCTGGGGAGAAAATAGTAGAGCAGCAAGTATGTGATTTCAGCACCTTGTGCTAGTGGAGCTCTTTGAAGCTCTTTGAAGAATTTTTTTTCCACTTCAGGAAAAAATAAGTTATGTTGGATCTTGTCCTGGAAAATGTTGAAAACATTCTGCTTGCTTTTTGTCAAACTAAGGAAGTCAGAAATGAGTCAGATCTAAGAGCAGCTTCTAATTACTGCAGTAATATATGTTGGTATAAAAAAAAAAATAATTTCTGCAGCCTGAGTTGATAAAATGTAATGTTAATTCTTCCTATTTGTTAGGAGCAGAGAAGTCTGTGTGAGTTCCCACTTTTAGAAAATACATTTGAAATAAAGTAATGCAGTAGAGCACTTCCACATGAGCTTTAACTTGGCTTTTAAATTAATTTTAGGATTGCTGCCAGCAATACATACACTACCCATCTCGAAGCACAAACCCATTAGGTTTTCTGGAATGGGAGGTATTTTAAGCTCTGCCTGGCTTTCAGAAGAGCCTTTCACTTGATCTGAAGGAATGTTTTTTCTATAATGTATGTGCAATCCATGAGAGAACCTGAGGGTATAAAATGAAGCTTGCAAAAACACAACTATAAAATAAAGTTTCTATTTAAAGATTTTAAGATACATGTGCTGCTGAGCAGTTGAATTGCTAAGCAGTGGGGCATTTTGGAAGGAATTTAGACCTTTGGGCCTAATGCTAAGGGGCTCTTTACCTGTCACTGTTATCAAGGCATAATTTAATACTTTGAGGTTTAATTAGTTGAAGATGGGGGATTATTTCACCTGAATGTATTTTTGATGATTTTTTGTTGTATTTTTCAATTTATTGCATGTCTTAGTCCTAAAGGAGGACTAAAATTGTGTTTATTAGGTTGATCCTCTTAATTCTAAAAAAATGGATAATTGTAATAATAAGCAGGAATTTTTTTGTTACATTTGATTATGCAGTTTATTATTTTGAATCACCGTTTTCTGAGTTTTTGATATTGGTCTCTGTACCTTGTCACTCATGCTGGGGAAGAGTGGGTGCTCACAGCTTCCTAAGAGGGAGACTGGGGATTATGTCCTGTGAGAGAGTTTCCATGTCTTGCAGCTCAGCCCCTGTTTGGGGTGTTGCCAGAGGTTAAACCCCAGTGGTTGCTGTGGTTTGCCTGTGTCTTGTGGTCTGGATGTTGTCACAGTGTTTTGTTTTACTCGTGTATTAAAGGCTGGTCCAAAGGTAGAACTGTCAGCAAGGAACTTTTTCTAGTTTTGTTGTAATGGCGTATTTGCTTGTGACAGTTGACAAATAATTAATCTTTCCAGGCCAGTAATTACAGGATTCGGTGTCTGTTTGCCATCTGTAAGCTGGGAGAAATGATTCTTGCCTAAATGCAGTTTAAAAAGAGCTTGGAATTAATTAGTTGATGTCTCTCAAAAACAAATTTGTATTACAGTTTTCCAGGAATGTATTATATATATTTTTCCAGGTGGTTGATACATCCAAAAGTATTGCAGATGTCCCGGAATGGTTTAAGGGCAGCCGTCTGAACTATGCAGAGAATCTCCTGAAGCACAAGGACAATGATAAGATTGCACTGTATGCAGCAAGTAAGAAAAAAAAATAATGGTTTATATTTATTTACAGTTCATAGGCCTTGTGAAACAGTTCTGATGAAACCTTGAAATAAACTGGTCTGGGCGAGGAGGAAAAAAGGGTAATAAAGTCATTAACTGTGCACAATCTGTGACACAGCTCTGCAAAAAAACCCAAAACAACAAAACAAACAAACACACCAGCAAAACATGCTCTGGGAATACAGATAGTTCTGGGAAGTCCTTGGCAAACAAAATGAAATCTTAGAATGTGCTCAACCGCATGAAGGTAGCGGGGTTCCCTCTGTGTTTGGCTGCACTCAGTATTTGAGATATTATTTCACATTTGTCAAACACTTGCCTAACACTTACCTTCAGGAAGCATTTTGGCAGTGTTGCTTGATATTGTCCTTCCCACCCTCTTCCTACGCTTTTTATTTTAGGAATACAAAGGGCTGTATGGGGTGTAGGTATGAATTAACTCTGCTTTTGACAGTAGAGAAAGGACAGTTATGGGAGAGCTGAAATTTCAGTTTGGAAAACTAAAGCTTAGTCTTAATTTTTATTACACTGAAGATTTAAGTTTAAAAAATCTGTGTGTATAGTCCTAAGGATGATAATGTTGAGATTCAGAGAAATTACTTCTTCTGTCTTCTGCCTTTGGTAACTTCAAAAAACTGATTCTAATTTGTTGGATGGGATTATCTTCTGTGCAGGTGTGAGTGCTTCCTAAGGGAGCTGTATTCTGAGCTTCCCCTTTGCTGGACCCAGTCCTTGTTATGAGACTGGCCAAGCAGTGCTGCTTCTTAGTAGCTTAACAATGAAGACTTGCAGCTCCTTAGCAGAGGAAAAGATGCAGAACTATGGACTGATTGTGTAGATGTTAAAAATCTTAGTTTCTGATTTCAGATATATAGAGATCAGTGTTACTCTTCTGATAGTAAAAGTTTAAAAACAATGTGAGACATCGGAATTACCGTCTGTAAAGTTGCTGCTGAAAGAATACCTACCAGCTGCATTTTGCTGCTTAGAGATGGTGAAAGAAACCTCTCTGATCATACATACATATATAATCAACTCCCAGTTCAGAGGGAATGGGGAAGTCTGTGGCGCAGTTTTGGTGTAATAAGAATTGATTTGGTGAAGTCTGGTAGAAGTGAGGCTTGTAACAGGAAGCTGGCTTCAAAGGGATGGACTCATTGCTTTCAGAGGTGGAGATCATTAGAAAAGCTTCTTATGTGTTATTTAATGGAGGGAAAAAAAATCAATGTAGTTAAGTACATCTTGTGGAGCACCTGAAAGCCAAACATTGATTAGTAAGTTGACTCTAAATGTATGTAGAATTGATGTGATTGATTTGTTAATGTTAAAAGCTAAACATTCAGCTTGAGAAAAAGTGGAATTAAATATTGTCACTTCAAGTTATCGAAGGGCTTATTACCAATTTAGTAAATTACTTGGTGTGACATGGTTACATTGTCCCTGTAGATCTTGCTTCTTGTTTGGAAGTCATGGGTTTTACTGGGAATTGAATGCATTGGCTCCTCTGTGGTGAACAGACTTCCACCTGCATTTCTTTCGTGACCTTCTGCTGTGCTTAATCTTCTTAAGGCCTCTTAAGTCAGAGTATTTTTTGTTAACCCCATGCTGCTAAGTCAGAGTGGTGGTTTGGGGACCTGGGCCAGGTTTGTGTGTTCACTAGGGATGAGTTTGGGAGCAGTGTGGGTATATGAGAGCACAGTAATGTAACTTGCCTAAATAACTTCGCTTGTCACTGGCTCCCATGGTGAATCCTTTTTGTGATTTGCTTCTCCTGGGGCTTTAATCATGGAACAAGATCAGAGTCCTGTTTCCTGTTGTTCTGTGAGAACACAGACTCTGTTGGCAGTGCCTGCTCAGTTTATGAACTGCATGTTACATTCTGTTGTTTTGCATTCCAAATTGCTCTGTTGCTCTGTAAGTCCAGATTTATTGGTAGGAAAGTCTAAAAAGGCAAAAGATTAAAAAAAAACAGTTCCCTGCTTGAGGCAGTCAGACTGGCAGCTGTTCTGCATGGACCAAGTACCAGGGTATGCAGCTCACCTTTCTTGTGACATCCTTGGCATATGTGTTTTCATAAGAAGTCTGAATACTGGAAACAGGGCAGGCTGAACGGTTTGCAGGAGTCACATTGAGAAAGTACAGGAAGGGAACGTTAAGATGATGAATTTTCCCTTTCATAACATTTAGACTTGTTCATTTTGTTTCACAAGTGATTTATTAACAGCTTATGTAACATCTGACGTTCAGTACAAAAGTGAAAACACCCTACAGATAGTTTCAGAGATGGAGTACAGGTTAGTTTGTTTGCTTTGTGCTATGTTGACAAAGGCAGGTGTTTAAAAGGCATATTGAAAATCAGGCTTGTATGTGCATAATTTTTTAGTTAGTGACTTGCTGTAATATAACCTAAACTTGACAGCTCGATTCTGCTTCCTAGAGCTGATGAGAAAACTGAGCAAAAAGGGAGAAATGAGGTTATTTCCATGTTAGAAATTAACTTTAGTGAGTGCGATCTATTTATCTTGAATGCACTTTGAGGATACACCTTTTTTCAGTGAATATTTTGTGTTTTTGCAGATGTCTGTTTTTAGAAGTGTCCTTTTGCCTTTTAAATGAATACCACTGATTTAGACTTGATTCCCATTAAAAAGAAAAGCTTGCTACAGCATAAGAGAAACTTAACAAGCAAAAAGTATAAATAGTAGTAGAAACTCTTCTCTTAAAATTGCTTTGTATTCTTCCAGAATTAGTTGTATTAGGCTATACTTATGTTGCAATGCTTAATTTCTAACTGGTTGTTTTAATTTTATTTCCTCAGGGGAAGGCAAAGAAGAAATCTTGAAAGTTACTTTTGAAGAACTGAGACAAGCTGTAGCTTTGTATGCTGCAGCCATGAGGAAGATGGGAGTAAAAGCGGGAGACAGAGTTGTTGGTGAGTAGTGTTTTCTAAAGGCTAGGAGGCAGAATTTTATTTTTAAAATATGCAAGTGAGCAGTCAAGTTATAGAAGCATGAATGTGAAATACTATTTCACAGAAACTTCCTAAAGAAAAGGCTCTTATGCTGCTGTATTTACATTTGTAGGAAACATACTTCTAGAGGGAAGGAACCTGGATTAGCCGGCAGGTTTTCTAGCACTGGAGGAGGAAGGAAAATACCTCAGTCAAAGCTTCACTAAGGTCTGCTTCATAAACACTATGAAAGCAGAGGTGATGGAAACTTTGCATCTCGCCGAGCCTTGACTCACAGGGTCTGGCAGATTCACACAGGGGTGGTCTGGGAAACGATGGTCCCAGGTTGGTTGGTCTGGTGCCAGCTGGCAATTCCTGACCCTGCAGCCCCAGGTAATCTGGTGTTCAGTGAACTGCAGGTCTCGAGGAGTGGACTTGTACTGCCTTCTCCCACTGCCTTTGGGAGGAGTCTCTTCCAGAATGGTGGTTTTGAACAGCTGGTGGGCAGTAACTTTTCAAGTCCTAGCAGTGTGGAGATCAGTAGTTAGAGCCCTGTGGTCCTTTTGCTATCTCACAGCATACTCTGCAGTCATAAGACTGGTATAGATTTTTTTTCTATATAAATGATTTTTTTGTCTTGTGAACGGCTTGTACAGTCCAGGCATAGAAAGGAGTTACTCAAGCTGCTCTCAGTTAATTTTTTTCTAAATTGCTGGTTTTGATCTTCCAGCTGAGCTGCTTCATCTCTGCTTTGTGTGCTCTGTAACTCTTTAGTTTTGTCAGTGTGGTGCAAGTCAGAACTGCAGTATCCTTGAAGCTCCTTGACTCCTGCCTGGAAGTTCTGGTGTGCATATCCATTGTACTACTGGAATCACATGTTTTTGAGCAATACTTGGCCATTTTTCTAAGTATGTGTAAATTCTTATGTGATGCAAATCCCAAGTGATGAAACTGTTGGTTTACTTTCTGCATGTTTCGGACTTGAACCTATATCTTGAAAACCAGAAGGGTATGTTTTTAAATGCACAATATGACATAAAAATGTAAAATAAACTCAGTAGAGCTCACGTCATGCGTATGGTCTGAACATTCCCTGTAACTGGTAACCAAGCACTTCATTATCACAGCTGGTGGCTTGGGTTTTAACACAGAATTAGAGCTAAATCCTTAATTGGGTATGAACCATCCAGTGAAGCTGAGAAGGCTAGTCTGAGTGAAGACTAAGTTAAGGTGCTCTAATTTTGTTTCCCTTTTCAATCTTAATACTGTCATGTTCATAACTGACCACTTGTTGAGGAGCAACAGAATGTACTCTGTAGCTGGAGAAACCATGCTCCTGGAAATACAGCTGTAGCCTGTGCTGCTAATAATTAAGCTAATAATGCTATTACTAGATTTTAGTAGCAGTTCCTTTTAGGTAATGACTGTCTTGTTTACCACAATTGGAGGTTGTCTGACTTCTGAATCTTGTGTGTTTTTTTGGCAGCTGGCATACCTCTTCAATTATTTAAATTAGAAGGCATACTTGATACTTTAAAAAAATGTATGATTAAAGTAGATACTGCTTGTTTTTATTCATGCAGATGTTTTACATGCTTGCAGAGGTAGGGATTCAAAGTTCATTTTGGAAATTCATTCTTAATGTGAGGGTTTCCTTTCACAGAAAGGATAGGATTTTTACTGTGCACTTGGTCCTGTTCTTGGGAGATAAAAATGTATGTCATGATGTACATGACTTTCAGTGGGAAGCCTGGAAGGGTTTTTAGTGTTTTAAAGAGGAGGCACAAATTGCAATCTCTAGTTATTTAGTGTTACTGTTATTTAAAGAAAAAACTCACATCACCAAAACAAACAAATAGAGAAGCAAAGAAATACATTGAAAATACAATAAGAAACACTATTTGGATCCTGGCTCCCTGAGTCTCTGGGGTTGAGCTCCCATCATTTGACTGAGTTGCAGCTGGTTTTTGCCCTTGGCCTTTTTGTGCCAAAATTTATGGCAGAGAGAAGGGTGATTCTTGATGTGGTTTATAATAGCAGTAATGCAGAGCATGCTTCTACTGCTTCTGAAAAATCAGCTTTTAAATAGAAAGGAGATATTCCATTAATTTTATTACAGCTGTCTAACACCTATCCAGCCTGTCAGGTTCTGATGTCTTTTGTTGACACTTTTTCTTAAAATCTGAGCTGTTAGAGTTACACATGAGACTTTTAATGTTGTTTTTCTCTGTATTTCATCCCTATGCTTTCCTGCCTCTAAGACAAGACTTAACTTTTCGTTATACTTAACATATCCCCTAGTTGGTTCAATACAATTTGTGATTGCATCATGACAGTAATTGTATGTTAAAGTTGGAGGTAGGTGAATGTGGGTGGACAGGCAGCAGTGTCAGCACTTTTTCAGCTCGATTTCATCCTAGTCTTCCCTTTCCATCACTAAGGAGATAGTACTTAATAGTAAACATAATTGAAGCAGATGTGTGGTGAAATGTATTTCTTCCTCTAAAGATGTCTTGCAGTACTGTCAGGGATGCTCGAACAGTTGGAAGAGACACACAATACCTCATGCAAGCTGCACAGATCCACATTGAGGTATTCCTGGTCTCTCCCTGGCCATCTGTTTGGCAAATAACAATGAGTGAAATAGGAATAAAATAAAACTGGGAGTATGTTTCTCATCTGTGGATATGCTGCTTCTATTATATCCCTGTAGCCAGCTTTGCTCAGTTACGAGTGAGCAGTTAAAAAGAATCTAATCTTCCCCATGTGTTCACACAAAAATGTCCTCAACAAAACATCAATGAATTACATTGTTTAAAGCTGGTGTTTTATCTATAGTAACTGTATTAGCCCTAGGTGCTTACGTGGGTTTTAAAGCTAGCTTTGTAAGGAGATTAGCATGTTACTAATAGTCTCAGGCCACAGAAATGTTAGGTAGGATGGCCACTTTAAAGTCCTACGGGGTATGAAATGCTATATTAACATTGAAGAGGGAAACTCAAAGTATGGTCTTTGAGCCTTCTGTCTGAGAGCTGGTGTTGTTCAATAGTATAAGCCACTGAGAAGATGTTTCAGTTGCAGCTCCCTATTTCCTCCTTCCTGATGCATTATTTCAAGGCTCAAACAAAATCTTTGGTGAAGGGTTCCAGTTCAGTTGTTGTTTTTTTCATGCAGTTGACGCAAATGTTTGTATGCCTCTGTTTCTGCATACACATTTGTTCTACTTCATGAAAGTATTAGATACTTGCCTGGAATGTGTTCTCAGCACTCTGAGAAATGAGACTTTTGGCATAGTTTTCAGCATGATTATATAAAAGTTCGGACTATTTTTTTACCATTCTGTTGGTGAAATACTGCAGTGTAAGTGAACACATGTAAGTGAAATCTTGGTGTGTGTGCTAGATTAAGCAAATAGCAACTGACAGAAAATGCTGTCCTGAGCAGATCAGGCTGTGAGTGCCTCTTAAAAAAAATCCAGTGTTTTTAAGATACTACTTGTCCTGCTTAGAGCATTGTCAGAGGGAGCTGTTGAGAAAAAAGGAATGAGTTCTTATGTTGCTGTGTTTGGAGAATCTCTAGCCACAATAGAAACACAATCTCAATACTGGTGTTGGGACAAATGTGAAAGCTCAGTGATGAGGCAGGCTGGCTGGCTGCAGTGATCAGGTAAAGGTACAGAAATGCAGAGTAAGTTGCTGTGCATGTTTCATACCTCTGGGCAGTTTTGGCTGGTATCCTCCAAAACTCAACCACCACTTCAAAGCCAACTGACAAAGGCAAGTAATGATATAATTGTCTGGCTCACAATAATCAGCAGAGACTCGTGTTCTTGCCTTAAGGGCTTTTGTGTAGGAGTGGTGAAAGGGAGAACTGCTTATAATAGAGCTGAAGCTTATAAGCTATGGCAAGGTATCAACTGCTCCAAAGCATGGGGAGACATCTTTCAGTTTACACTGCACTCTGTCCCCCACCCTGATGATCCCATCCAAGAAATGCTCAGTGGAAGTATTTGGCATCAATTAAAGAACTGCTTTTGTCACATAAAATTACATTTAAATCTGTTCTGGTTTATATATTTCAAATTATCATTTAAGGAGAAAGATTTGTCTTAAAAGAAAAACCAAAGAGATTTTTGGATACTGTACCCTCTGTCATAAACCATGGCCCCAAGGGGAAAATAGCAAAATAAATAATGCCTTTATGGGCGTGATGTTTTGCTGCACATTCTGCCTAAAAGCTTCACTGAACAAAATACCACAAGCTGTCGGCAGTTCTAGGGAGTAATTTATCTCTTAACATGGTAGGAGGCTTTTATTCAGTCGTGCGTTCTCTAGAAATTTTTGTGCCCAAGTCATACATAATGCTGTTTTCAAAGTTACTACTCCAAAAAGCACAGTGGCTTATGGTAACAGTAACTGTGCTAGTTTAAGAAACTGATTTTTTTTTTAACTGCGGGGGAAAAAAAAAATCTCAGTTTAAGACTTAATTTTAAAGTTTACTTTTTACAAAGTTGGAAGAAGATGGATTTTTTTCAAGCTGTGTGGACAAACTGGCAAAAATCAAGCTTGGCATCCTTCTACTTGATAATGTGATAGGAATTGCTGTTAAGATGTGTGATCCTGGTTCATGTCCTGAAAGGTACATCCATAAGTGTCCTTGAGAGGCACCTTGCACTAGTGAGTGTTTCCTGTCTGATAGTGACTTCTGGTGCACCTGCAGCCCAAGATCTGTCGCTGCTTGCCACTGATGTTAAGCAGGTGGAAAGCATTTTTGCTGCCCTTTAAGTTTGCTTTCAAATGCTGAATTCTAATTAGATGTCAGTCCTGTGATTAGGCCCGTTCTGTGCTGTTTTTAAGTACTTGGACATAATTTTGGTTGCTTAAGAAGGACAATCTGAAACTCCAGATCTTTGATGTACCTCAGTGTAGTTTGTGAATTCCAGTTGCATGTTTTCTTTTGGCTTGGATTCTGATCAGTGCAGAGTCAGTCTCAGCCACCCAGCACCTTCTGGACAGTTGCTCAAATTGAGCTCACTGAAAATCTAACTTTTTTGACATTAATTTATTCTGTATGTCTTGATAAATTGAATTTAAATCTTGAAGTCCTGCTGCAAGCTAATGAGATAAACCTGAAGAGCCACATTTATGTGGGAGTGTTCCAGGGCTTGTCCCACTGTATGATTCCCTTATCAGCAGAGACACTGGTTTTACTTGTTTTGTGTTCAAGATTGTGGCAGTGTCTACTAGGCAATGTTTAGTCTCGTGAAGCTGAATCTCTGCTTTTGAGCTATTTATAACCTTCTCTTCCAGATACTCATTTTTTTCTCTAGTGGCTGTTCCTACAGACCTGTTCTATTCCCTTGCATGTGCTGTGTTCTTAGTCTCTGGGTACCCTAATCAGCCCACGAACTTTGTTATTCTTTTCAGTGTGCTGCCCTCTTATCCTGAAAGGCTCATAAATTAAGAAAGAATGTTTGTGAATTGGGAGAAACCCAGTAGATAACTGATACAAAAACCCTAAATACAAATATTTTTATAAATGGATATACTTCTAATTCCTTGTATAACTGATTTGACTTCCAAGTAGGACCCTATGGTTGTGTGTGGAACTTAAATGATGCTTCAGTCTAGGATTTTGTATTTTTTAATATCTGTCTACTGTATGTATTTACTGTAAGATTTGATGGTTTTTAGTGTTCCTCCACCTCTGCCCTAGGTTACTTACCAAACAGCGTCCACGCGGTGGAAGCGATGCTGGCTGCCGCGAGCATTGGTGCCATCTGGAGTTCCACGTCACCAGACTTTGGCATTAACGTGAGTAGCCTCATTGCATGTGCAGAAAATCTCTTGCTGTGTCTCAGTCAAATGAATAAATTCAAATGGCACATCGATTGTCTTCAGTCTTGCTGCCACCTCCTGGCACAGCCAAGTATTCTGGATTTTTTTCTTTTCTAGCTACCACAAACTCAGACACTTCCTTTCTGCTGCCTGTAATGATTTTCAGCTTAGTGATTTGAGTAACTTTACTTGCTGTTGGGGTATTGTCAGATGGACTCCATAGTCTTGGTGAGCTTTTATTATAAGCATGCAAATGAGCAGCAGTTTAACAGTTGTCTGAGGCTTGGTCCTTCATCCCAAATCTTGCCCCAAGCTGCTTAGTCACACTCCAGTTTCTTTGCCTAAGTAGTCCCAACCTTTGCATCCTGTGTGGGTAGACTCAGCACCACCCCAACTGGCCTTTTCCAGAAGGCTGCTTGCCAACAAGGTGAGGAATTTCAGGCTAATGTCACTAACCTGATTAACTTTTCAGTGTAGAAATAAATGTTGTGTGTACAATACAGTAAAAATTACCATGCCATCCAAAGAGATGTGCCCTGGAAGCTTTGGGAATGTACTCTCCTTTCTTTGGGAAGTCTTTAGCACACATCAACAGATAAAAATTACTTCTGTACTGGAGTGCTGAACCTTTCTTCTGTCTCAAAGCTGACATGACAGCATTTGGAAAATGTGCTATTTGTCCATTGCAGAGCACAGAACACCAAAACTTTTAGTTAATACCCTCAATTTTGGTGTTTAACCTCAGTGGCTGGTTAAAGATAGGGAGTGGTGCTCCCTGGATTAGCACTAGAGGGCGACAGCGTTCCATGTTCTGGAAAAAACTGATTAAAAAAATCATTACACCATGTAATGATCAATCTGTTCTACAAATACTTTTTCCTTGCTCAAAAAAATATGGAGTATCTTCTTTGCAATGTGATTTGATCTCTCATCTGAGGGATGATTGTTCATTTTGCTTGCATTACAGAGGACTGGTATGTTTTCTGCCCATGTTGATGTGCTGTTATTTTCAGTGCCCAGCTTTATTGAGTTTTTGTGATAGTTTTTTAATGAAACTTAGCCTTGGAGCAGCAGTGCCATCGATATCATTTATTATCCTTTGGCAGCATGTGTTGGCATGAATTCAAACCCTAAAGTCTTGAGGGAGATCAGCAGAGATCCTCAGAGATATTGGCTTCCACCCTAAGGAAAAGATATTCCTCCTTCCGTGCAGTTGCATTAGTCCTGTTAATGTAAATGGAGATTTTTTTTTTGTTTTGTTTGTGTTTTGGGAAACAGTGTAGCATTTTCCACATTTCAAGTCCAATTGTGTGTATATGTTTTGTGAAGCTTAGAAATGTCACTTTTCAGAACTGCCTACACACTGCAGGCTCTGAATGCCATAGATCCAAAGGCTTCAAGCATTCAGGAAGTCTGCTGTCAGAGAACCAGAGAGCTCCCTCCCACGCAGAACGCCACTCTTGGCAGCTTTTGCTTCATTTCTCTAGGCCCTGTTATCCATTTCCATATATTAATAGGAAAGTGATGCTCTGTGGCCTGTGCGTGAGAAATTGTTGGATATGGAAGTTTATAAAGGAGCTCTGCTCTCAGAACTAATGAGGATCCTTGTGGTGAGCCCTGGCACAGTCAGTGCAACTCCATTTGTGGGGTCCTGCACCGTTTTTAGTACTGGATTTGAGGTGTATGGAATTGAATGAGCCATATCTGCTACACCTGAGCTTTTTGAGAAAGTGATTCCTTGCTGAGCCATCTGGTTGGATTGAACTTCCAGTGTAGCAATTACATGTTCCATCTGTTTGTATTGCCTTTGTATCATACCGGGCTGCCCTGTGGGATTTGATCCTGCCAGTGCTAATGAATCTAACAGGGTGTGTTAGCAGATTTGGTAAGACCCTGAGTAGTGGAGTCATCTCTGTTTCTGATTCACACTTCTCTTCAGATTTGATTCTTTTGTTAGAGTACCCTCAGTTCTCATTGGTCTTCACTTTTAAACACCAGGCAGCATGGAAATAGGGTATGTGTGCTCTGTGCTCAGTGTGAGTACACACAGATACATAAATACACACAGCATGTGTGTTGTGTGGCTGCTTGGCCTGTTCTTTTAAAAAGGTACAAAGAAGTAGATATGGTCATATACCTAAGAAAGCAGTTTATTCTCCTTTAGAGAGTAATTGTAATGTATTAATTAAATCTACATTTCTGAGTTTGTTAGCTAACCCATTACGGGCTTCTTGAAAATCTCTTCTGTCACAAACAGATTCTGGTGATTTGTTTTACACTAATTAATGCATTTGACTGCCAATGCATTGTCACTGTCTTTTCTTATGATGTGAACAAGGAAAATGAAATGCATCTTTAGTATGAGAGAAAACTATTAAGTGACATGCTCAGCAGAGATAGCTGCATATTTAGTCCTCCTCTGTACCTTACCTGTGGTGTTCAGTGAGCTTTCCTGAAGAGACAGCGTGGGGAAGTTGTCAGGACAGGACTTGTGTGCTTTTACAGCAGGCTTTTTTGCAACCCTGAGCAGCCCAGCCTGGAAAGGAGAAGTTTAACAGACATCAGTTGATTGTGATGTTTTTGCATTCATCTTCTTCTAGTTTGGTAATTTGTTTCTCATGCTGGCTGCAAAGTAGAGGGCAAAATAGAAAACAGAAGAATAAAGAACACTGGGAACAGTAAACACATGACTCAAGTCTGACTTTTTGCAACATGATTTAGGAGATTTGTTCTTGAACAGTTAGCTGCCAATTTTACAATATTGAGTAATCTTCTAGTTCTTAATGCTTCAAGTAATGTAGCTAGAGAGGTTTGAACATCACTATGTGCTGAGTGCTTTTGTTAAAAAGATTTGCTTCTTGCTGTTGAATACAAAAGGATCCATTTCTTGTAGGCTGCTGCATGCAGTGTACATGATAAAAAGTAAATGCCAGGAGGATTTTAGTCTCAAATAGGATGATAGCTGTGGTAAATTCCTGAAAACAGTATGACCTGGAGAAGACACCTGAAAATTTAGCATTTGAATGTATCCTGCCCCAGAGATCCTAAAGGAACTGTAGTAGTTTTTGCTGGTTGTATGTATGTTGTTCAATATGTAAGTATTTTGATTAAAAAACTGTGGTATAGTTTCCTTTGTGAATTGTAGCAGTTCAAAGCTGCCACTTCATGGGATGTGCCACCTTACCATATGATAAATGCATCTCCCACAGGGCTGGGGTGTCTGTTTTCCCCCATGCAGACCCCCCAGCAGTGGGGCATGTCAAACCAAGGGCACGGAGAGCACCTGCCTGCAGGTGCAGCCAGGAGTCCTGAGGACCTGTGTGTAAATTAAGGGCCCAACTCCTGCTCACATCATGGGGGCTTGTCCTCTTTAGGTGAGTTTATACCTGACTGTCAAGGTGATTTTTTAGCTGCTTAGAGAGCTTTGTGAGACTGAGCCTTCAGTGAATAATGTTCTGTGATCTGTGGGGTTTTTATTACTGGTTGCTATTTTGGGGGTCATGAAACAGATTGTTACAAACCTGTTGCACTTTAGAGATCTTGTGTGAGTGAGAGCATGCAGTCTTTTAACAACTTTCCTGTTAATTCCTGTCCTTAGTCTTTTTTTGAATTGAAATTTGCATTTAGCATCCACTGAGGTTTCCTAGCAGTAAATTTCACTTTTTTTAAACTTCTTTTCCTCTTTGCCCCTAGGGTGTGCTGGACAGGTTTTCTCAAATTCAGCCTAAACTCATCTTCTCTGTTGAAGCTGTAATATACAATGGCAAAGAACACAACCACTTGGAAAAGCTGCTGAGGGTGGTAAAAGGTATTTCACTGCATCCCACCTACTCTTAGTTATGCTGTAGTTCTGTGAGCACTCAAAGCCTGCACTGCTACTGCTTGTTGCTGTTCTTCCTTCTTTGCAGTATCACTGTGGCCACTTATATTTCCAGAAGCGATTTGAGTAAAAATGGAGTGGTCTTTTCTGTAATTCTAAGTCTTCTCACCTAACTTAAATAAATTGCCAGAAATTAGTCAGCAGTAGTAGATAGTGTTTTTAGCTTAAGCAAAGTGCTGCTGAAGACAGATGAAGAGGTATTACAGCACTAGAGCTTGCAGATTTACACATAAAAGGCTGGCAATATTGAGGAAATTATCTTAGGTAACAGTTTAGTCTTTTGGGAATTCAATACTTAATGCATTAGAATTATTTGTTAGTTCATACATTACACTGTATGATTCAATCAGGCAGAGATGACCTTTGGTTATGTAACTGAATGTAAGAAATAATTTTCTTCTTTCTTCTAGGGCTTCCAGACATAAAAAAAGTGGTAGTGATTCCATATGTCTCATCAAGAGAAACCACAGATATTTCTAAGATTCCAAACAGGTAATGGGAGCTTGTGATCTGTGAGTGTGCAAACTAGGGATGTGATGGTTGATCATAGCTGTGGAAACAGCCTGCCTGACCTCCTGAACTTGCAAAAAGTGGGATTTAGTCAGATTTAATGTGGGTCCAGCTTCATATTGAAAACTGAAGTAGTGTAGGTTGCTGCAGGTGTTTTGCTCCTACAAAACCATTATTGGTATTATTTGCTATAAAATGAAAGCAAAATTCCATAGGATATAGCAGGGAGATAAAAGTGGCTTCCAGGGATGAAAAAGTAATCAACGTTTGTAGAGAATTTCCTTTGCTTATTTACTGGTTTGGATTATGTATGTTAAACACTTTCTGGAAATGATTGACTTCCAGACTTGGACTCAGTTTATGCCTGTCTGTTTTGAGCTGTTAAGACTGGTCACAGCGGTAGATTTATAGGGTTAATTTTGTTGTGTTCCATCTCAATATTATACACTAATGTTTTATTTTAAGACAGAAAAGGAAACAAAGTAACTACCAATACAAAGAGTAGACTAGAAATTATATTCGTAGTTTTGGGTATATGGTTTATTGTAGAAGAGCTTTTGGATACAGAGGTGATATTTCTGAAATGTTCCATTTTCCCCTCTCTGGCGCAGTGTCTTTTTAGAAGACTTCCTGGCTGCTGGGAAAGGAGACCAGGCTCCCCAGCTGGAGTTTGAGCAGCTGCCTTTCAGTCATCCTCTCTTCATCATGTATTCCTCAGGCACAACAGGGGCACCAAAATGCATGGTTCATTCAGCAGGGGTATGTCTTCCCTCCTGGAGCTGCACAGCCTGTATTTAACTGCATGGGTTACATTTTTCCCTTGAACAGCATCATATCATGGTGTGCCTTAAGGAAGAATTGATTGCTGACAGTTTTTTCAGTAACTTGCAGTGAACCTTTTTATTTGTGGCTATTTGAAAACAAATAGGGATTGATAAGGATATAAAATAGATTGGTTTAGAGATTGGTGTGGAGACCTTTCAGAGTTCAGGTGTATTCCTGACAGCAAGTATCAGTCACAAAAGCACCACTAGAACTAGCCTGACTGATAGCTGGAGAGGAAAGGCCAAAGAGCTTGAATTGGGTGTTTGGAACTGATTTTTATACCCTGCCAAGCTGAGGGCTGTAAGGAGCTTGCAGTTTTTATTAGGTAGATTATTTTTTGCTTTAACTTCGTTTATCCATTATCAAACATTTTTTAAGGAAGGAAGTCAGGAGGTTACCATCTCTTTGCAGGTATGGAAACCTTGCTTTAGGCCATGTCCGGTTATGGCTAGAGGTATATATGATATTAGTGTTAAAGTGCTCATGTTATTTCCATTTACTACTGATGTTCTCAAGTTCTTAAAGTACAGGAAGTGAATCCAGCAGTCAGGCATAGTGTTGAAACTTTCACTCTGCCATTAGTATAATCCTTAGAAGGTGGGGCTTTTTCCCCCTTGAGGCAGGCAGAATGTGTTCTCCAGTGCACTTGTACCAACAGGTATAAATGGAACTGCACAACTTGTAGGCAGAGTCCTGATTTCTGCTATTTGCTGTGAAAGTCAGGATGAGCATCCTGCAAGGCTGGCTGGCTGGGTGGCCTGAGGGCAGGATCCTTTAATGCTGTGCCCATAGTGTGTATGTTCTTGCCTCTCTTTGATGGCAGGGACTGGAGGATTTGCCCACAGACAAATCCCCTGCTGCCTGTAAACACGCTGCTTTATATATTATCAATAGGAGTTCACACCAGGCAGCATGTGACATATGAAATGGTCCCTTTGGGACACAAAGCCAGTGTTTGTGAAGAAGAAAGAAGGTGTATTTTGAAGTTTGACAGCTGTATTGAAGCTGTCCTGGCTTTAGACTGGTTAAGTACTTGGAGAGATGGGTTAGTAAAAACAGGGCAGGTGTTTTGTTCAGTGATGGATGACAAACAGTAGAGATGAAAACACAGATGTAGATCAGACAATAGGACTTTATTACAAAGTTCTTTCTCTTCCTATGTGACCTGTGTGGCTGCTTAGCTTGCCCTGAGTCATGACTCTGCTCTCCATCTTCTCAGTTCATGCAGAGCTACCTTAGAGTGTGGGTACAGACTGCTCATCCTTGCTGGGGAGGAGGGCAGGTGATGGATGGCTGAATAGGTCTGTAGTGCTAAAACCTGGGCCTAAAAACAAATTGAGGCCTCTGATGCAACAGGGTTTGTATATGTCAGTTTGAACAGAGCCTACAAAACCCCCATACAAATAAAATCTTTGATGCCTTCTACACACTTGGTTGGGTTCCTCTGTTTGTTTGTGACTTAGTCTTGTTTCCACTGGAATTATTAGTAGGATTCTCATTGATTTCAACAAAAGCAAAATTAGCCCACCATCTTTGTCTTATTTTCCAGCCTTAGATTAACTCAAGTTTGGTTTTGGTAGTTAAAACAGAAAGAAGAGAACATTTCAGTGAAGACATTGCAAGTATTGCTTATTTATAGTTTGCTTTGATGCTGTGTTGTTACTGTACTGATTTTAGATGCCAACAGGCAGCTTACTTTAAATTCACATCTCAATTTATCTAATTCTGCAGTATGTATCTGGTCTGTTTTCCCAGCACATATTTTGTTTTCTTCATACACAGTGAAATGGCACATATAAATAAAGAAAATGCAGCCAGGTCATGGGAGATGTTTTAAAAACTGGTGCCTCAGAGGGGGTAGGCTTTTTGTGGTCTATATGGATTGGACAGTTAGTTGGGTGTGCTACAGAAAGACATCTGGAGGGTTCTTTTAATATGTGAAAGACATTAGTGAAGAGCTGTTATTCTTCAGTCCTAAAAACTTTGGTTCTGCTTCCTGCCTCATTCATACGGACCCCTTTTCAGTTTTTCCATATTCCTAGCTCTCTGAGATAATCCACATCAGATAATTTCTTTCCATCTTAAAGACTTGCAGGACTTGGGCTTGGACACCTGCACTGCTGCAGACTCCTCGTGTAGCTGTAGGCAAGTCACTCGGAGGATTTTTCCTGCTCGGGCTCTTTCTGAACAGCGTGTAGAGAACACTGGTGGTTTGAGACCAGGGTGGGCAGCCATGAGTAGCTACTCATGGCAGGCTCTCAGCTGTGTAAGTGCCCAGCACTGGTCCCTCATGAGCTCAGGAGCAGCAGTGCCTGCTGGTTTTTGACACTCCAGATGCTCAGCACTTTACCAGCCGTATGTTGAGCTCGGTGAAGACAAGCAGACCAGTAAGTTCTGTCAGCTGCCAGATCTGTGTCATGAAATGCTACATGCTTGGGATTTATTTTGAGGGTTGCAAACATCCTATAAATAAACAAGTCCCATAAATAAACTTGAGAGAGCATCTTGGGCCATAAGCTCTTTACGGCAGCTCTGCCTTCTCCCACAGTGCCTTTGTTTCCAGGCTGAGACCTAATGAGTTTTGCAGGGGAAGAGCTCATGGCCTCTACCTGAAGTCATTGTTAAAAAAAATCCCTTTCGGTTCCAAAAGTGTGAAATAGCAAAAACTAAATGAAGGCAAAAGAAAACCAATATTTATTTTAATTGAATTTGACTTTTAATTTTGCTATTTTGTGTGGCTCTTTCAGAATCTCCTGCAGGGGCAATGGGCTTTCTTTTTGTAAATGCAGTAATTATGTTAATACCTGCAATTCTTCTGGCAATCTTAACAATTCAGTTAGACACAGCATTTCTAAATCCTGATGGTTTTTAATTTTCTTTTGTAGAAGGTGGTAGCTGTAGCTAGATGGCAGCGTTGTGACAGCTGAGGGTGTTCAAACAGCACCAGGTGAATTCAGACCAGATCCCTTTGAGCTGTGAAGCGAAAATAAGATTTACTCCCTTATTTTTATTTAATGTTTTCTGCCTTTCTTCTCCTGAAGTGTGTGCCAGTTTTATGACTCTCCTTTTTCATTTCAAATGTTTGTCTGTAATCTGTTTTCTTTCAGTGTAGATCTTGTTTCATGCTTATGAAGCTCTTAATAGTTTCACTGTAACTCTTTGCATAGACGCAAAAACCATTTTTTATTTTAACATCAGCCATGTTAATTTGTCACTGCAGTGAAGTGACTTAATGAAGTAGTCTGTAAATTTATTTATCCTAACAAGTTATGCTTTAATGATGATCAGGGGTACTTTAGCAGCATTTCCAACAAAAGAAAAGGAAGGAATATATTTAAGTACATTATTAATATTGATGCTCTGAGCAGTGAGACATTTCACATTGCTAGTCCCTTCAGTGTTTACAAGAGATCCCTAGTGTTAGATCTTTTGTCTCCTAAATGTTAATAGATAAGATAATTTGGATCCATAGTGGGAATGTATAGCAGCTGCTGCAGTTTATAGCAGCTCTCAGACCTTCATTCCTCCCAGTTGCCCAAGTACACTGAAAATGAAACTCTGTTAAAGGGCTTATCTTGGAAAATCTGGTAAAAGCCTGCTGTTTTAAATTATGGTCTTCGTGGAGTACTCTGCAACTCTGGTTGTGTAGAGTTGAAAGTGAAGGAAGTTACTTATTCCATGGATTAAAAGTGATGTGCAGTGGGAATTGCTGAGGTCTAACAAGATAGGCTAAGAAGTTACATGAGAATGAGGAATGCAATTGCTGCTGCTGTAGGTAGGCCCTGGGATTTACTTCAGTTGTCGTTAAAGGAAATACTTGCTTTAATCCTGCAGTACATCCTGCAAAGTATTGACTACATTAGTATTTTTTAAGTCTTAATGTGCTGTCCGAGTTTTGCTTTTCATTTATGTGATCTTGTATTTTTCTTTCACTGTTTTTCCAGGGTACACTAATACAGCACCTGAAGGAACACATTCTTCATGGCAACATGACCAGCAGTGATGTGATTATGTACTACACAACGGCAAGTGGGGCTTAAGGCACTTCTAAGATAATATGTTTCTTATAAAAATAAGACAGCTTTTCATACAAACCCTACAAGTATATTTTGGAGTATTTTAAATCTTTGTTCTGCAAGGGATTGTCTTGCCTAACCAAGTTTTAAAAAAATCTGGTGAAATACAATGCTACATGGACCTGTCTGATGAAAGGTCAAACGCATGTTAAATGTTTCTGACCTAACTGGTGAGGAAAATGGATTGATTTTTACAGTCTCTTAGGTTTATTGATCAAACTGCCTCATCAATATCACCTACAAATCAGATTCCACCTTCCTGCATCGTGCAGGGTTAGAGCATAGAGAAGATGAGAATTTCTCTTATGTCTCTGTTTTGATGGAGAGGAAAGAAGCTGCCCAACTCTAAACTTGGGGAAGGAAAGGGAGTAAACCTGATCGATGTAGGAGTTCAGTTATTTGGTGGGGGTGGTTTTTTTTTTCTAATGCTGTGATAAAGAAAAATGATTGCAAAGACTCCCACTACTGCAGCAGTTTCAGAAGGCTCATATCTTTCCTCATGAGTTCCTTTCTGAACTTTAACACAACTAGTCAGTTTGCAGTATCTCTGTGGAGGGATCATTGTAATTTTCTTGTCTCAAAGTTATGTTGTCACTTGACTCATGCCTTAAAGCTATGTGTGAGGGGAGGCATGGAATCCCCATCTCATTAGATATTTGTAAGGATGAGTTAGATGAGCATCCATCAGGAACACGTAGTTGATCAGTCTTGGGGCAGGTGAGAGGACAAGCAGTACTTTAGCCTTGCTTGCTGATTCTTAAGTATGTTCAGACATAATAACCAGAGATAGGCATTACCTCAGTCGTTGGTTTAATAGTTCCTTACAGCAGGAAAACTTCAAGCAAGGGAAGTGGATGGGAAGGTGGTACCTCTTGGATGAGGGCAGGGATCATGCTTTGGTTCAGCTTCTGCTGAGATCTGCACCTGTCCATGCTTTTATAGTTGCCTGTAGCTCCTCTACCAGCATGTGACAGCAGGCAACAGTCCAACCCTGTGCCAGAGCTGCCACAACAGCAGACTGGGAGCTGAGGAAGATAAACTGATGTAGGTGTCTTCTCTTTTCCAGACTGGCTGGATGATGTGGAATTGGCTAGTGTCTGCACTTGCTACAGGAGCTTCAGTGGTCCTGTATGATGGATCTCCTCTAATTCCTTCACCAAATGTGCTCTGGGACTTGACTGACAGACTAGGGTATGTAAACAAGATTGAATAGAAGGTTAATGGTATTTGCTCCTGTCACAAGGACCACAACCAAGCAACCTCACTAAAGGTGTTCCCTGGGTCAGGAACTTCTACACAGCATGACATAGTTTCTTTTGACTTAGCCTTGAGTGGAACATTGTTTGAGAGAGAGCAGGAGAGACAAAGAGCTAACTGTTTCAAATTTGAGTCAAGTATTAGAATTTCAGGCAGACAAAGAGTTTTGGTTCAATAGTCAGTTTTCAAGAGCAGCCTTTTCAAAAGGCAGTAATTGGGAACAATCTGAAGAGTAATTTCTCAGCACACTCAGAACTTAGTAAATAAGAATCCTTTTTTTTAAGCAGCTCAACATAAGACTCAACATAGAACTTTGACTCAAAGACATAAATTTACTGGAAAGGCTCAGCAGGGTTGCTTATATCTTCATATTTTGCTTTTTAATCTATAATGCCCAATTCTTGCTGACAAGCTGTTCAGTAATTGTTTTATACTGTTTTTTGTGCCTGAAAATGCTCACATCACATGCCCTTTCTTGAAGCCTAGAGAAATAGCAGGTATCACATAAATGCCACCACACTGTTTTACAGTAGATTAACTTTGTACACTGGTTGAACTTTGTTTTTAAATTTTTTAATTTATTTTGTAACTTTCCTATTTTGCCAGCTGGATGTAAGGAGTAGATTTGAATGTAAAATAAGAAAGAAGGGTAATTTTTAATTGATAATTAAAATTAATTTGTTCGTGGTAGAAGGTGGATGTCAAAAGATTTGCTTTCTGACTCTTGATAATTCATAATTTAAACTTCACTGTCTCTTGACATGTAATATTTAAAGAGTGGCATTTTGTCTCTGGCTGTTACAACCAAGATAATGCCTAGTCAGAATGCTTCCAGTAGAGAAACAGTACAAAACAAACCCACAAACTTAAGCCATGCCCCACCCCCCCCAAAAAAACCTCTGATAGAACAACATGCAAAAAACTAGAAACAAGAAATAACACAGCTTATTTTTAAGCATTGTTTCTACATGCCAAATCTAAGTGAAGATAAATGTGTCTGCATGTCTCACTTTTGTAATCTGGCGCTAAAAGTGGTGACCATCTGGGTGGTACTTCATCATGCAGTCTGTTCCCAGCTCACTCATGTTAAATATGTTAAAAAAAGGCTTCAACATGTGAATACTACCTGCTTCTCTGAAGATGCACCACATTTACCTTCAGATACCCTGATGAGACTGTAAGAATATCTATCTCCTACTGCATGGCAAGAGCTACCCAAGAGGACATCCACTAGTGATCTGTTCAAGTGAAGTGGTGGATGATGACTAAAGGCAGTTATGTAGCATTTGGAAAGAAATAATAGGAGGCTTGGCTCTACATGTGCTATAGAGGAAGTGTCAAAGAGATTAAAAATAAACAGAGAAGCATTTTATATTCTAATGTAAAATAAGCACTGGTTGAAGGCATGGAAGGAAAATAAGATATTACATAAGAGTAAAATTAGTTTACATGATTGGGGTACATGGTGCCTGAGCAGCAGTGTCCTATGGGCTCTCATGGTGGAAGGTTGCCTGCCCATGGCAGAGGGGTTGGAGCTAGATGACCTGTAAGGTCCCTTCCAACCCAAACCATTCTGTGATTCTGTTGTGCTGTTCCCAGCTGCCTGATAAAGTGCTCTGTGTGGTGATGTTTTTGTGCAAGTAGCCTGTTCCACCTGAGATGAGTGTCATTCACCTGAATGGCAAAGGAAAGCATCCCCTTTTGATAGTGTTGAAATATCCTCGTCTCCTTGCCTGGAAATGTTCTACCTTCTGTCTTGCCTTCCCAGTAAAAGCCAAGATAGCAGGATCTTACTTTAAGCTCTGATGTCTACGTTACCCGTGTTCCTGTGCACTCAGACTGTGTCCCTTATCCTCATCCTATCTCTGTGCATTTTCTTGAGTGAGTTTATTGCTGTAATATAAAATAAATTAGCAGAAGGCAGGGAAGAGGATTTCCTGAATGTCAGCAGAAACATTAAACTAGCACTTTTATCGACAGAGTAGAGAAGAGGCACAGCCTTTGTTTCAAGCTAATTTTATTGTATTTGGGAGCTCTAAATAGACTTTGCCAGGGCAGAATTGTTCAGTTGGGCCAAATTTCCTGTTTGTTTAGGCAGTGACAACTCAGGCCTTCACTGGTGGAAACCGCTCAGGTATCTCCAGAAAATCACTGGCTGCTGTCTGAGTGAAGTGATTTTTTTATCCAACTGTTCCTTGAAATGGCAAAGTTTTTCTGTGTAAGAGTGTGCCAAGGCAGCAGCTTTATATTACACAGCTTTGTGGCCATTATGGCCCATTAATGAAGTAAACAACATTTTCTGATGCCTTTGGAATGTTCTGCAGTTACAAATTCGTGTAAATGTAAGTGAATGTTTCCATGAGGTGGGAAAGCTTTGCTTAATATTTAAAGATAGAATGAAAAATTTCAAAGCTGCAGAAATGGCATCTGATCTGACTAATTTTGATAGTTCAAAAGATGTGCCTTGGACTTAGAAAGCTTGAAGAGACTGTATTGTTTGACTAATCCATGTACAGAGTGTCTAACAGCCTCTCCTTACTGCAGTGGGAATTGCAGGTCTTTAGAATCTTAGCATATTTAAATATGCAAAATGTGTAAACTTGTTTTTCCCTCTAGGATCACCATCCTTGGAACGGGTGCGAAGTGGCTGGCTGTGCTAGAAGAGAAAAATTTAAAGCCATGTAAGCTTCAAAAAGCTAATGCCTCCTGTCCTCCCTCCTACCTTTCCTCTCCTGGTTCTGACCCTCTATCTTGTCACAGTCCTTTGTCAATACAGTCCAGAATAGTTACATAAACAGTTCCAAACCTTTGTAAAAATGATACCTTAACCTATGTTGGTTTTCTCCTTTTTAAGGTGAAACACACAATCTCCAAACACTCCACACTATCCTGTCTACAGGATCACCACTCAAATCTCAAAGCTATGAGTATGTCTACAAACACATAAAAAGTGGTGTCCTCCTGGGATCCATTTCAGGTGATGCTTTTATACTGCAGCATCTTAGCAATTCTCTTGATTGCCTGTGCAATTCCTTCTTGCTTATTTGTGCTGTATGTCTGGGAAGCTTAAGCCTTGGATCATTTGGGATTGGCTGTAGTTAAACTGGAATGAACTGTCTTTTTAGTGCAGAGATGTTTCTGCATAATTCACTGTGCCATAATGAAACTCATACACTCCAAAGGGTTTTTGGTGGATGTTTTGGATCTTAGCTCTTTTTAAGTATGATCATTTATTTTGACTGGCTGTCCTTGGGGGTAGCAGGGTTGAGATCAAGAAAAGAGTATTAACCTGCAGAACATACTGTTCTGCAAATAGCTGACTTTAGCAGAAAATATCTCTTGGAGAGTTCCCATTTCAGTTCTTTTGTGCCAAGTAATTGGCACTGCAGACAGATTTTTTTGTAAATTATATAATTAGAGAAATATCAAGCCCCCATGCTGTGCAGTTTGTTGTGAGAAGTGCTAGCTGGGGCAACTTCTACTCACAGAAGATCCACTACAGCACTCCTCATTTTGCTTTGTAACAAGGACTGACTTTTTCAAAGGGCTTTTTAACTCAGTTTAGTTTGATTTTTAAAGTATAACTATTCTGCTACTGAAGTTATCTCAGACTCTGGGCACAGTAAGAATAGTGCTGAATCTAGAACTTGCTACTACAGACATTAATAGACTAAGGCAGAAGCCTATTTTTGAGTGAAGCCAACATGATTGATTTGTGTCTTAATTCTACTTCATTGAAGTCCTAGAAAGACTATAAATATTCCAGTTAAGTAAGCACTTTGACAGTATCTATTTTTCTTAAGATAACTGTTCATCCTATAGGCATGGCTCCTCTCCTCCTATGCTAATAAGATATAAAAGCTAAGTAAATGTTGAGTGGTATAGCTTGACTGGTTACTTTAAACTAATCAAAACAAATGAAACATTTCTAAGTAATTCTGTAAATACCCTAAGTCTGTAAACTAGGGCCTGTTAATTTTTTAACTCTCCTAGAAATGGAAATTTCCTTAAATGAGATTAAAGAGACTGTTGAAAGGAGAAAAATTCTGCCTTAAGGGGTAGTTCTGCATGAAAGGCATACACATATAAAGACATATAAAGTAAGGAAGGAAACCTTTTAATAAAGTCACAACATTCTAGATAGTACTGTTTGTTCTATGATGCTTAATGTGGATCAGAAGCATTTGGCAAAGGTAGCAGTTTTCTGTTCTAGCGTTCATATATAGTTTTCAGGTCTCTTTTTTTTTTTTCAAAAAAATACTGTATTTTAAATGGTGCTCTTTTATTGTAGGTGGGACAGATATAATTTCATGTTTCATGGGTCAGAATGTTACAGTTCCAGTTTACAAAGGAGAAATTCAAGCCAGAAATCTTGGAATGGCTGTAGAAGCATGGAATGATGAAGGTAACTATTAACAGAATACAATGCATGCTTATGAAATATAGTTGTTATATGACCATAATTTTCATTCATCAGATAGGTAAACAGTCAGCTGTTAATGGGTGAGTCCCCTTTAGAAACATGTTCCACAAAAACTACATCTGGATCCATCTGATCTGGATTGTACAGGACTCTAGTGAAGGTAATAGTGCCTCCTTTTCCATTACTCTGCTAAAGCACATCAAGGCCATATTCCAACTCTTGGTGTTGTTCATTAGCTGTGTTGCTGGGGATGCCAGGCTGGTTTCCACCCTGTGGTGTAGCTCTCCTGAAGTTACTGACATTAAGGCAGGGTTGAACTTAGGAACAGAACACCAGCTGAAACCAAGACCACCAGTCACAGCCCATCTCATACTTAGACCAGCATTGGGCTGTACTAATCAATGATAACTATAAGTGCTCTTTGCTTTGGCACTCTGTTATTTACAGAAGAGAAATGCAGAAAATGCCTCTTTCTTTGTATACAGGAAAACCAGTTTGGGGTGAAAGTGGAGAGCTGGTTTGTACCAAGCCTATTCCCTGTCAGCCCACACACTTCTGGAATGATGAGAATGGAAGCAAATACAGAAAGGCTTATTTTTCAAAATTCCCAGGTATGTCATGAAGGGCTTTGGGTATTGCTCAGGCTGATCAAGGATACAGATTGTATTTCTGCTGTTAGGAAGGCACAGGTTTACTTGCTATTGCTCAGTGACAGGCACACACAGCTTTGAATCTTGATTTCCACAGTGAGAACTCCACAGCGTGTTTCATAATCTCACTCTGTTTTCTGGTGCTTTGTTTTGAATATGGATCCAAATCAAACTAGTAAGAATCTCTGCAAGGCTCTAATCCCATTTTGCTGTTCTTATTAGGCAGATCTGACTGTCACAGCCCTCCAGTCTGCAGTGCAGACAGACTGCTTGGCATGAGTGTGAAATGGAATAGCTGAATAGGTCAGGTAGCAATCAGCTATTAATGAGTGCTACTGCACCTCTGCCAGACTGCTCCTGCCTAGATGGAGGAGTGAATCCCAAGGGAAGGTGCTGACCTGCTACCTCATTAGCATGAGGATTAAGTCTATGCTGCCTCAGACATGCATATTCTGCATTCAGAGCGTTCTACAAAGTAAAGGAACAGGCTCTGTGGGCCAGAGGCTTTCTTCCTGATAATTGTGGAGGACTCTGCTCATCCTGGGCTTTTCCTGATGTGGCACCGTGATGCTGAAATCCCTGCTGCTTCCTGGGCAGGGATTTTATAGGAGCAGGACCTCCAGCTGTGGTTTTTTGGAGGCAGAAGCTTTTTTTAAAAATAGCAGCAATACAGTGTGTATTCACAAGAGAATTCAGAGTGTTCAGCAGGAGATAATCATATAGGAAAACTGAGGGAATGTGGAAGTTGCAGTCTGCATGTAAGCTTTACAGCCATAAATAGGAAAAAATCTGCATGGTGGCTGTTAGACTGAAATCAGTGTGGTCCGGAGGTTCTGTCTGAAAACACCTTTTGTCTTCTTTGTAAATGGGCTCAAGACTGTAACACTTGAATTAGAAAGGTCTTGGGTGCACCTGCATGTGCAAATAATTGAGTTTGGTATTTTTTTTTAAGAAAAATTTGAGTAGAATTGGCTTCTGTGTCTAGTTTTGGCAGGCTGTTGTAGCAATATCATCAAAAATAATACAGAAGTTATTCTAGCTCTGAAAAGTCAAGTCTGATTTTACATTAACACAGACCAAGAACACTAAGCACATAAGCTTCCTAGGGAATTGTTGAGACATGTTATGCAAGCCCTGAAAGCTTCTTGTACATCATAAAAGAAGTGGATCAAGAAAGACTGGTGGGAATATTGTTACCTTTGTGGAAGATTCTTCCAGTTTGCTTAAAATGTGGTGTTCAGAGTAGCTCTTAATCTGTCTTGTAAGGGATGCTGTATAGTCATGCAAACAAGCAATCAGAAGGTAGTGTGGAGTTTGATCCTGATGTATGAGCTACTCTGGGGTGTGCTAGCTCTTTGTAGTAAATGCAGTATGAATTTGGTGTAGTGAAATACTGCCACACTTTCTAGATTTATGATATTTATGTATGTATTTTACTGAGTTAATGTGAGTTGAGTTAAACATCTGCTGTGACTGGATGAGTAGGAAATCAACTGCTTAACCTCTGCCATTCCCTAATAGGTGTTTGGGCCCATGGTGACTACTGCAAAATTAATCCCAAGACTGGAGGAATTGTCATGTTGGGTCGCAGGTAAAGTATTTTGATGGAAGTGCTTTGAGTAAACAAGTGTTAAAATTTGCAGTCTTCACCCTTAAATTAATCAGAGCAGCTGGATTAGAGAGAAGGAACTGCATGTCAGAGTTTTACTCCACTTTGTACAAGTGAACACAAGACAGTATTGGACTTTGTGTTCCATGGTTTGTAATGGTCGCTTAGCTTTACTTGAGAGCAGCACATTCAAGATGATGAATTGGGAGATTGTCTTCTGGTCTTGCCTTTACTATCAAATTGTTTTATAGCAAAACTTAATTACAGAAGGTCAGGTGTTAAGTTGTGCCTGTTTTAGTGATCACTAGACATTCAAAATCACAACTGGGGCTAAATTTTCTGCTTGCATTTCAAAGCAGCTGTTTGAAACAAAATTGAATGAATAATGTTGAGGTTCTCTGTACACCTTCATTCTAATGAGCAAAATGCTTTTTTGAATTAAATTCTTTTACAGTTCTGTTTCTAAAGTAGCTGCACTTTCATTGCCTGAAATGTAGAGAGACTTGGTTAATTGCATCAATTTTTCCTCTTCATCAGACTGTAATCACATTTTAATGCTGCTTTGTTTTGTCTGATTTTTTTTTTTCAGTGATGGTACATTAAATCCAAATGGAGTAAGATTTGGAAGTTCTGAAATCTATAACATTGGTATGAAAACAACTTTCCACCTCTTTTCAGCTTTAAATCTATTGCCTTAAATCTGAAATTCAAGCATTATAAAGGTGCTTTAAAGGATTAAGTAACAAGACTTACTGCTTCTCAAATGGAAGACAGAACAGAGTATACTAGCATTAGTAAAATTTGCTTTTGTAAACTTGAAACTGGTTGCTTTGCTGAAGTATCTGTAGGGTGGGAGATGACTAGTTGAGATAGACAAAAGCAACATCTGAAGGAGCATATAGTAAGGCCTTACAGACTAATAGTATCATGTAGATTTATAAGGGAATATTTAACTTGTCGGGCTTTTTTTTTTTCCCTAAGACAAGCTCTTGACACGTTTTTATTGTACCTTACCTGATAATTGAGAAGTAGTTCTTGGGCTTGTGCTTCAAAGGCTCTCGATGTTGTGACAGGTGGTGAAACTGTCCCTGCAAAGGTGCTGTTCTGAGGCTTGACCTGTTGCCTCCTTGTTCTTGTCATCAAGCACACTATTCTCCTGTCAGTGCAGCAGTGGAGACTGTGAGGAAAGCCAAAGAAAATGGCAGTTGTCTCTCCCAGAAGTTACAGCAATTTTTTTTTTTTTATGGGCCTAAATATATATGATCTTAAACCTGGACTTTGGGCAGGAGTTAAAATTTCAGAGCAGGCAGAGATGGGGGAACTCAGTGTAGGATAACCTAGCCAAGGATGTCTGTTTGCCTTTGCAGCTGTAGGGGGGTGACTTTATTTTTTTGGTACAACCACAAAAAAAAAATGTGTCCAGAATGACACACTAATGCAAACCCTAACAAGGGATTTCCCTTTGGTTTTCAGTGGAAGCCTTTGAGGAGGTTTCTGATAGCCTCTGCGTCCCTCAGTACAACAAAGATGGGGAGGAGAGGGTGATACTCTTCCTGAAGATGGCCACAGGCCACACGTTCACCAAGAGCCTGGTGAAGAGGATTCAGGACGCCATCCGGATCGCGCTCTCCGCCAGGCATGTTCCCAGCCTCATCCTGGAAACCAAAGGCATTCCGGTATGTCATGAAAAATGCTGCCTACTGTTTTTTTTTTTTTCTTTGTCACCTTGAATAGTAATTAAGGCGCAGTTGTCATTGCTCTTCAAACCCACATGCATGGAAATTTTAGCATCTCAAAAGTGTATTCGAGCTTTATAAATAGTTTGTCTATGTTGCCTAGCAACATCTTTTCATCTCCTTTTCAGCTAAGCGTGTTTTTTGGTTTTTTAAGTGTTGCATTTTCTCAGTAATATATCCTTAGCCTTCTAAAGGAAAATACTAAAGAGGTAATTTAAGTGAGTTTTTCGAAAAAAAAAAAAGCTTACTTTGTTTTTTGTTTTCCTGTTACGAGTGACATTCTTAGGAAAGCTGAGAGCACTCAGAAAATTCAGAAAATTATTTTGTAAACCATTTCATTTTTACATCTGTTTAGCCACCTAAATGTAGCTCTATCACTGTCTTAACTGTAACAGTGATTGGAATTGTTGTGCATTTGTGGGAGGAGAAATGTGTGTAGCTCCAGGTTCTGCCTGCTCAGTCTTCTGAAGCTGCTCTGCTACAGTGCTCTTTGTATGAACTCTTGAGCTGGAGTGTCTGTTTTTATAGTCCCGTCTGGTGCTACGGTCTCCTCAACACCTCTGAGAAGCAGGATGGGGGTGGAGAGGATAGTTTTTCCAAGTCCATTTGCACTCAGACTTGAGTTCTCCATAATTTGATACTCTGATACCCGTTTTTTGCCAGTATTGGCTTCCTTGTGAAAGGGCTCTAGGGTTCAGTGCTGCCAACCTCTGTGGTCCACACAGTGATCTGGTTCTGATCTGTTGGGTTACTTCTGTTTCAGGCCACTGTTGACAAACAGGACTTGGCTCAAAATGTTTTCCTTGCATAAGTGCAAAGAAAAAAAAAAAATCCCCTGAAGTTTCAGGTTTTCTGAGCTGCAACTCAGCTTCTGCATGAAGTGTTGAACTTGTGAACTGGATAAATCACCTGAATGTACAGCACAAAGTTGATGACAGTGAGGTGTTTGTGATGGGTTGCCCCTCAGGAAAGCCTGCTCAGATCATTAATTAGTTCACACATTGACTGAATTGAGAATTGAGTGAATTTTAATTACCTTTCAGATAAATATGGGAGTGGTAAAGTGATCAAAGCTGTCTTCCATCTTTCTTTTACAATTTTATTTGGAAGGGAAACCTCCCATTTCCTGCTACTTCTAGAAATGTGTTTGAATCCTCATCTGAAAATACAATCTAATCCTGACACTGATCTCATCACAGCTGTACTATTTCTACCAGTGGTGATTTAGTAAATAAAAAGAATGGCTTTAATGGGCTATCCAGCTGTTAAAAAAAACATAGTGCAAATCTATCTAGTCCTGTCCTGACCAGATAAGTACTCTGGTCATCATCCACAAGACTAACTGATTAAAGTAAACAAATTTGCTTTGAACAGTCTGATCTTTTTTTAAAGGGAACAGTTCCCTTGCAGGCCACTGAGGTGTTCTGGTTTCTGGGCACTTGTGAAAATCAGGTTGCTAATCACTGAGGAGAAGGAAAAAAGAGTGGTTAGGTAAGGTGGTTCAGAAGGGTTGGATTACACAGGACTTCAGTGGATCCAATAAGGAAAAGTTTGGTTTAGCATCAAGATCAATATTGCAAGCGTGTATTGAGTTGAAGATTATTTAACTTGGCTCTGAATGATCTCTAATGAAAAATGGTGGTGCCTGGAGTTGAGTTTTGGAGGCCAGGAACAGCCTGAGTTCCTTGATCTGCAGATCCATTACTAAAGCAAGTGGGGATTCTGTTCCCAGAGCAGACAAGGCTGAGGAGATAATCTGAAGGTCAGTTTTTAAAAGTAGCCACCCCCAAAATGTCTCAGTGGTACGAGCACAAGGAAAGGGGCTAATAAAGCCTTGGTGCCTATAAAAGCGAAGATCATCCAAAATGGGCCTTGGCAGTTCCTGTTCACATTGGAGTAGTTCTTCCTTCCCACACTTCCCTAGTCAGAAATTACAGTGCTCTTATCCCAAAAAGATAAAAATTAGGTTTGTTTTTTTTTTCTGCAATGTCCTTACTTTGAGTAATGTAATGTAATAGAATTTGTGTGACTCGTAAGTGGAAGTGAACCCTCTTGTTTGTTTAGTTCAGTTTCTTTGCTATGGCTTGTTTTGAAACATTTAGCTATAGAGGACAATTTAAGCTCAGTTTGACTTTGCCCTGTTAGCAAACTGTCCATTTAAGATAAGACGGTCATGATTTTCTTCTCCCAAATCCCAGTACAGCTGGGCTTTGTTTTTTAACCCACCCATACAAAACAAAAAATTGTTTGAAAATTGGATGTGTCAGAACATAAACATTAAATGTTTCTGGTGTTTATACCACGATTCTCATCTGGTTTTGTTGTTTTATACTAGAGCTTGATCGTGCTCTCACAGTATTGCCAATAGGAGTAATAAACTAAAATGATGTATAAACTCTTCGAATTCCACCTACTCTTCAAGTGAATTTTCAGAAGAAAGTGCTTCAAGTGCAACAGAAGAAAAGGCATTTTGATGAGTTTTGATAGAGTTCTGGGATTGGTGGAGGGTTTCATGAATATTTCCATAAACCTACTACATCAAAAAAATGTAATTTTATCTTTTCTGGTTTTGTTTTTCAGTATACAATAAATGGGAAAAAAGTAGAAGTAGCTGTGAAGCAAATAATTGCAGGGAAAGAAGTTGAGCAGCGGGGAGCTTTCTCAAACCCAGAGGCTTTGGACCTGTACCAAAATATTCCTGAGCTTCAAGACTATTAAAGTCACTTGTTTGGTTGGTTTTTTTGCATCTGTCTTTGTTCTGTGTTTGTTTTGTATATACCAATACTGTATGTAAAGAAAAAGCTCTATTTAATACCAGTAGTTCTTTTAAAAGAAAAAAAATATTTCATGAAGTGCATTATGAAAGGCTTGGGTCAAGCTTAGCTCCCTTTTATTGGTTAAATATGCCATACATTTTGGAGGTTTTTTTCCAGCCTGGAAGGAGAAACCTGCCTGTTTTGATTTTTATATATATGAGTGCATCTTTTCTGGTTAGATTTACTTCAACCCATCAAATGGGAGCACTAATAGTTTCAGTTAGAATATTTCTTTGATAAAATGTTTGCTTTCTTTTTTTTAAAACTGGATTTTTAGCAGCACTTTTCGATCCATGTGTTTCAGACGCCTATAAGGAATATACAGCGGTTTTTAACTCCTTGACCCTGAAACATGCAAGTGTTCTATATGTAGTGTGCATTTAAATGTTTTTATAAATCCAAATCTTAATGCACTAAACCCATTTGACTTGACTCAGAATAATTTCAGTCTTGAAATATCTCACAGCACCATTGAAGGTAATTTATTTTGTGATGTAGCCTTCCTATTGTTTTAAGCTTTTGGCTGACAGACTTCTGGGGGCTCAGAAGGTGAGGGAGCAATTGCCTCCTCCTTGTTCCTGGGGTAACTCCAGGTTATTTCCATGGAATTTACTGTCATTACTCTGAATTAACATAATTGCAGTTGAAGGCATTTTGCTTCCTTGGTTGAAGTCACTTATTGGCTCTAAGGCAGTGATCCCATGTTAGGTTAACTGAGGAATTCCAGTGTGTATGTGTTTATTAAAAGCTGATGGGTTTTGTAACTCTTTTTACTGAATGTCATGTCAAAAGTGAAAGACAAGTGTTTTCTAGCTCTGTATCCTTCCAGTTTATAAAGGGAAAAACACTTTAATGAGCATACTAAAACAGTAAAATGGAAGCACTGAAGTGTTTTTGTTTTTCATGAAATACAGTTGCAGTAGTTGTATGACCCTCTGGCATCCAGTGTCTCCTGCACTATTTGAACTTTCTGGGTGAAATATTATTGTAATTACAACTGTGTTGAATGCATTCAGCATTGATAAATAGTTAATTAAAATGAATTGATTATATATATAATTATATCTTACTTCTGTTTCAACTGCTACTGTCCTAGTTTTATTTTCCTTTAGACTGGGTGTCGGGATAATTTTTCACTTAATTTGTTACTGATTTTAATGGCTTTAATCCAAGTCCAACTTACTACTAAACTTTCTCTGACAGTTGTATTCCATTTTCTCATACAGAACCCAAGACAAGTGAAACATTGCTGCTAGTTCTGTATGCACAGTTGGCTCATTGAGAAGGTCACAGGTGAACAGAAGTGGAAGAAAAGATGCTGCAGGTGTGCTTTGTGTCAGTGCAGTGAGAAGCTGTAGGTTGTGATATGTTAATGTTGCTGCAAGGGATGCCCCTGAGCACTAGAAGGTGTTGTCTATTACTAAGGGCAAAATCTAGAGGCTCATGTGCAGCAGCAGCTGGTGAAAGTTTATTATAAATTTCCCCTGCCCTGTGACAGGCCTCAGCTCACTGGCTCCAGAAAGATGAAGGCTGTTGCAGAATATGTCAAATATAAGAATGAAACTGCCCATAAATGCATCTGGGGATCAGCCCCTCTCAGGTGGGTGTGACTGTTCAGCACAGTCAGTGTGGACACCAGCCCCACACTCACTGTAGGATGCAAATATCCCTCATTAGCATATGAGGCTTTAAATGTGCTGGTATTTTCTCTACTGTACCAAGTCAGACTGTGATAAATGTGATAATATAAATACCAAGCACCCATTAGAAAAGTACAAAAATGAGCTATCCAGCTGCCAATAACCTCTGATTAAAGGTACTTTTAAATTCCTTCCCCCTCTGGCTTGCTATATATAAATTTTACATTAACTGTGACTTTGTATTCATTAAAACTTCATTATATTGTTCCTTAATTCATGCAAAATGTCTGGAGTTTACAAAGCCCACAGATCCTTATTAATAAGTAATTTTGGGATATTTCATTAATGAAAGATAGTTTAGAAGCACAGATACATTAAGAACATATACAATGCCTAGAGGCTGCTTTTTTTAAATCCTTTATCCTGCTTGGAAGTGCTGGAGAAAGTATCATTAATGGATATAATTTGATCTCTTGAAAATGTCAGGTGTTGCAAAGCTTTTCCCAGACTTTAGTTACAAACAAAAATACAGATCTCCTTCTGTATTACTGAAAATGACTTTATATAGCCATAAAGCCCTGGTAGGTGCTGGTGCCTCACTTAGTCAAGGGTCTGAGTTTCAGAAGTGCTGGTTGCTGACAGCTCCTGGAAATCTAGAGAGGAAGAGAGGTAAGGGGGTACTTGCAAGGAGGCTGGGGCAGAGCTGGGAACACTGTCCACACTTCCAGAGTGCAGTTCCTTCCATTGCAAATCCTGTCCTCCGAACATCCAGCTTGTCTTTGTCTTTGCTTACCCATAGTGTGCCCATTTCTTTAGATGCTGCTGTGAGTGTGGCTGTACTCCCTCCACCTGGGGACAGGCCAAAATATCCCTGGCACAAAAGCAGGGAGCTAAAGTCACCATGATTGGCAAAGGCAAAGGAGGGAGCATTGCTTTGTGCCTGCCACACCAGGGCTCAGGCACAGGGTAACTGCAGTCAAATGTGGTTTTAAGGGGATCCTTGCAAACTGGTGGCACCCAAAAGCTTTGCTGCAGGGTCTGGCATGGCACTGAGCTCTCACACTGGGCTGTGAGCAGCACAATCTCCTGCAAGCACCGGGCTCTGCTGTGTTCCCAAGGCATACGCTGGGCAAACCCTGCAGCGTGGCTGAGCTGATGGATCTCTGCCCTGCCTCAGGGGTTTTATCCAGGAAGACTTGATGCCTTAGGCCTCTCAGGATGTAACAAGTTGTACCTTGAGTGCGTAGCCCCTTTTTTTTTTTTTTGTTGCCTATTTATAATTTGAGGTTCACAGTGTTTTGCCTGGAAAGCTCCGTATGCAGATTTTAGTGGGATGTGTGGCATGCAAATAGAGTTGGCTCTGGAAATGGCTTTAAGCTTTGACTTAAATGTTCAACAGCAAAGCAATTAGAGCAGAGGAACTCCAGGCTAGGTGCTTTTCTCTGTCCTCTGCAAATTTGAGAGTGGCTCTTGAATTGTGTGATGGAATCACCCCATTTGTCCTTGAGAAATGTGGTTTTATCACTCCCCTCTTAGAAGTGTGCTTCTGTCAGCTCCTGTTAGAGCAGGTACTTCCCCTCTCCACTACCTCCAGTAGTATTTCAATTAATTTCCCTGGTTAGTGATGGTTCTTAACAAAATAAAATGAGGTGGTACACAGCAGCCCAAGCAGGGCACAGCTGATAAAATTGTTTATTGTTATGTGCAAGAGAAATCGGTTGTGTGAATTACTTATTCAGTGATTTTAAAAACACAGGTAATTGCCTGATGCAATGCAACTTCCCTGGGGCCATTATTGTCTTTCAGTTTAATGCATACATATTTAAAGGGATTTCATTTATGAGGCAGAGCAGTCAGTCACACAGGTAAACAGGCATTAAAATTAGATTTAAAATGCATTAGGAAGGAGTACCAGAGTCTGAGTCTGTTCTTGAGACAGAACTTGTAGGGTTTTGGTCCAGGTGCCTAGGGGAAATGGGAAAACTGATATGTATAAGGGAATGCTCTGGCCTGCCTTTGAGACCCTGATCAGGTGTGTTTCAGTACACAGGAAGGGTTTGGTCTTCCTACAGGGGGCCTTTGGAACTCTGCACTGAGCAATTTCTCCATGGAAATCTTTTTGCTCATTAGTGCTTTCCTGAGGTGTCAGTCTATTGGCTGGATCTTCTCCTACAGAGCTGAGAGGATAAATCCAAAATTGCTTGGTTCATCTTTTGCCCTTCATGAGGAGAATATTTTTAGCTCTTAAATAACCAGGTCTTAGATAGCAACAAGATGCAACTTCGTTTTCTTCTACATCTTTTGTAGAAAGAGGAAGCTACATGTCCTAACCTCTGTTCCTCCAGAATTAAACTCAGGGTAGGAATTGCTGTGAAGAATGGCCGTGGTCCAGCACAGCAGCCTCAGAGCTGATGAGAGCACACACATTTTCCTTGCTGGGAATTAGGGGCCTTTTTAGCTTTTAATAATGAGATAATCAACACCAGTTTGAGCATTTTGTTCTACATGATCTGTGTGCAAAGCAGAAGTGAATCTGTTAAGCAGAGGAGAGGGAAATGGTCTCTGAAATGCTATTAGTGAGTCGAAGAGTGTCTTGGAACAATTCCAGTTGCAGAACAATAAGATGTCCCAAAGTATTAATGCAGCAGGCTGCAGTTGTCCACACCATTCCTCACTGTTGCTTCTGATGGCCAGAGAAATTCTTCCAAACAACCAGTCAGAGATGAACTCAAGTGATGAACCACTATTGGTGAGGATGGGAAAATCCTCAGGATGCCATTGTTTAACTGGGTTGTGTAGCACATTAGTGAGAGCTTAATTGGACCTTGTACTTCTTAATTAGAAGACCTTAATGAATTTTTGTCTTACTACTTTCGACAAGTGGTTTTGCAAAGTTCAAGAGGCTTATCAGCATTCAGCTGGAGAATCCAGTTGAAAGAATAAGGTCCCTTGGAAAAAACATAATCTCCAGGTTCATTAATTAGTTTACAACAGCATATTAAAGTGTGCATGTAGAGGCTCACATCACCGATGATGAGTCTGCTCAAAAAAGTTCCCTTTTTCAGTTTTGTTCCCTCTTCTGTAGTGGTTTAAAGGAAGTTAAGTTTTGGCTGCTGCAGGGTGACAGTCCCACTGGTGGGGGGGGGATATTCACAGAGTCATGGAGTGGTTTGTGTTGGAAGGAACCTTAAAGATCACGTTTATCCCTCTCCCAGTTCTGTTTTAGTTTTACAGAGATGTTGTTTCTAACATTTCCCGTCTATTGATCCACAGTGTGTGTTTTGACAAGGGTTGGGAGACTATTTCTCACTATATGGCTCTGTGCCATTAGAAACGTGGCTCAGCTGTGTTGTTTCCCAAAGCCCTGGAGGTGGAATTGTGGAATGTTTTAGGTTGGAATCAATTCTGTGAAGGTTTGAGAGTGGAGGGATGGGATATGTGTGTGGCAGGAGAAGGTAAGGCTGGAAGAGGAGATCATGGCAGTGCAGCCCTTGGATGCTGTGGTGTTTGGAAGCCTGTAGACCAGAGCCCATTTCTAGGAAATTTCTATTGCTTTGGTACTTTGGAAAATATGTTTTGGAAGTTGTTTTCAAAACCTAGTCTCACTTAATCCATACAATTCTGTCCAATGTGGACAAGAGCTATAGGGTCACCAGCCTGATTTTAAGTAAGCCCCAGCTTAGCATGATGGACTTTTTCCCTTTCTAAAAATCAGTTGTTGGGGCTCTTCCTAGAGCAGCCAGAGGAGGAGAGTCCCACCTGTTTATGACACTGTTACCTCTTATGATCTCTGCTTGTGTCTGCAACATCTTTCATGGTCCAGGAAAAAGTGGATTTTAGGAGTTTGCTGACATGTCAAGTTGAGTTTTCTTTTTGGGCAGTGGATTTTAAACCAATGAAACTTACCTAGCACAGCTGGTCCTTTGGGCACCTGGTAACAGGCTTCAGCCATGCACAGACCATGGCAGTTCAGCAAGTGGGGGGCTACACCCTGAAAACTCAATCACAATTAACTTAGCTGACAGCACATTTATTTCCCTTTGAACCAGCTTTATTTCTCGTCAGCTTATAGTAGCTACGAAGAGGTTAAAGTTAATGGAAATATAATGCATAAAAAAAGGAGTTGAAGAAAACTATGAGAATTTGTGCTAGTTTATCTGACTTGGTTTAAAAGGTGAGCTAAGTTTAAACTAGTGTGACTTCAACCTTCTCTAGGGCTGAAGGAGGTGGCCTTGAGTGTACAAATGTGATACTCAACTGAGAATTCTAATTTGCCTCATTCTCATGTATAATAAAATATGCTGGATACATGACACTTCATGAATTAATGCAGGAGTATAAAGCATGAAGAGAGATTCTTGTACAGGATTTGTTCTTCTAATGCAAATGCCAAGCAAGGCTTTAAATGGCCCTGGCTATCTGGAATCGTGGAGCCTATTTCACGCTTCACTTCAGGGTTTGTTCCCATTTCCTCAACCTCTTCATTATTAGAGGGTGTGTGAATGTAGGGGTGGGAGGCAAATTAGGAAGGAACTGCCCAAACAAGCCAAAGCTCATACAAAGCCCTGCATGTGTGTGTGAGCTTTTAGCACATCAGGGCCTGTCATCGAGGTTACGGAGTGATGAAGCAGTGGCAGATCTCAGCCTGTCGCCCTCTGTCCTCAGGAAAGGCATCACTGGTCCCTGCTGGTGTTACTGGGGTCCCTGCTGGTGTTACTGGGGTGAGGAAGGAAAAGGCCCGACTGCTGTTGTCCAGATGCTTTGCCTCAGAGGGAAAGCACACAGATGGATTTCTCTTGAACTTTGTGTAATGGACAAAAACATACAGGCATTGCCAGGGTTGGTGTAATGGAAATAATCCATGTCTTTAACTCCCAGGGGTTACATGTGCTGCTGGGTGGCAGCTTCAGGGCTGTTGGGATTCAGAGGCAAAGCATTGTTGTTTTGCCTGGGATAAGGGAGGGTTCTCTGGGTGTCATGGGGAGAGCTCAGCTTGTCCTTTCTCTGGGTGACTCTGCTGGTTGCTCCATCTCTGTGCTGGTGCTCTACACAGGAGCTGATGCTGTGTCTGTCCTTCCTCTGCCTGACCTGCTTTGGTAACTGGGGCTCAGAGACACTGGTTGTCTCTTGGCACATGTCTGTGCAGGGCTGGGCTTCCTTGCAGGCCTCCAGGTAAGGAGGAGAGGGCAAGTCCACAGGTGATGCAGCAGCCCTGAACTCTGTATCTCTGCAGGGGCTGTGGCTGGCCACGGCACTCTGCATCTTCCTTGCCAAAACTCTCTCCTGCCTATCCTGATGCAGGACCAGAGCCTGCCTCGAGCAGCACAGGATGAAGGCAGGGCAGCCCAACCCACAGCGTGGCTGTGCCAGCAGTTCCAGATGACATGAAAAGACACCTGCAGAAAAAAATCCCAAATTGAGGCTGATGGAAAGGTGAGGGAACAGGGAGAGCATCAAAGACAGCTACAAACCCCCACGGATACTGGGATATGATCACTCCCCATGTGAAACCTGTAATTAGATTGAGAAGAGGACAGCTGCTTCTGATGGCATAAAAATATTGAGACATGGCTGCAAAAGCAGAGATTTTCTCCTAATGCAGCTCAAATTAAAATGGGGGAAGGGGAATAGAGATTTTGATAGTTCATAAAAATATTTTTTTTTCCCAAATCAGTTTATTATCTTAATCTTTAGGAAAGTAAAGCAGCTCTGGGAAGAAGAAGGCTACCCTCGCTGGGATTACAGTGGTTACAGGCAACAAGTGTGATCAATGCTAAGCTGTTTAATATCTCCAGTGATGATTCTTTTCTTCTCCCGCCCTTTGCTCTACCTGGACCATGTGTGCTTCATCCCTGCCCTGTGCATAGGGCACTTGGCATCACAGGCTCTTGCTGAAAGCCAGAACTTGCAGAGTGCAAGAAGCTCTGGGCACCTCCAGACATCCAAGAGAAAAGGTGGAGCAGATTTCCCCCCTAGTTTAACTTCCTGTCTTTATTCCCTGATGCAAAGCCTCATTTCCCACCGAGTTCTAGATGAAAATTTTTCATGTACAAACAGGAGGAAAAGAAGTTTTTAAGCAATGTGGAGTCTGATGTGACAATTCTATTAGGTTTTGGTGGGTACCTGCTTGACCCTGTAAACTGAAACTCTGAAAGGTCACCCTGTGTCTTATCATGGTATTTAATTTTCTGTGTTTTGGCAGCAGGGGATGAAAGGGAGCTGGAATGGGTTTATTCAAATCTGTGTAGGAATTGAATGAGACAAAAATAACTATTTTTTAAAAAGGACTCTAGTCAGGTGCAGAGCATTGCTCTTTCTGTTCTTCCCCACTTCTGCCTCTCTGGCTCCTGAACCAGGTTTGAGTATTGACAGGACAGAGCAGCTGTTGGAGTTTGTGAATGTCTCTGTCTGCCCCACATGCTTGTTTTTCCCTTTTAGGATTATAATACCATCTTTAACTGAGACCTTGATTTGTATCATAAAGATGGAGTTGGGAATATAACATAATGGCCACACTGAACTGCCTCACTAACAGGCTAATTCCTGAATTTGGGGTCATTGTAAATGCCATGTATGTGCATTAGAGGCATTAATGTAATTAATAATAAAGATGATGTCAGGTTGACATAATTTGGGAATAGGTAATAAGCCAAGAACAACAGCTCCTGGGAAGAAGCATTTTGGAGGGAGAGAGTAGCATGATTTACTGCCACCTCCCCTTGCCCCCCTTCCAGACCTCCTGCACATTCATTATGCCTTAAATATTCTCACACTGAGTTTTTTCCAATGGTCTAATTATAAACTTCATTATAATTGTTCATTAGTTTTATTTTGTTCAATTAGCCTAACAAGTTGCCAAATGAAACACAAGACTGGCAATTAGCTTGATCTAATCGTAATGAGCCACTCAAACTGGGTCACCAAATATGTTCATTTATAGCACTTTTCTTCCCCCCCCCCCCCCAATTGGTGAACAATAACATAAATATTCAGAGCATCTCCTGATCTAAGGAGTGGAAATTTCCCCCTCATTTATTGAAGTAAAAAAAATAATTGTTCTGCTCTTATAGTTCAGCAAGGTGCAGCCTTGGCTTACCCAGGCATGGTCAGCAGCTGAAGGAGGCCACTGGCACCTCACTGAGCCCTTGTCCTGCAGAATAAAATGAGTCACTTGAGCTGCCAGGAGGGTGGTCAGCTCTGACCTAAAGTCTATTAATCTCATCAGAATTCCAGGGAATTCCGTGTTACAGTGGTTTGTAGCAGAAAGGACCTTGAAAAACCACCTAGATCCCACTGGCTGGTGCTCCAAGGGACAATGCCAGTGATGCTGTGCCCTGACAGAAACTGAAAGGCAAAATTGTGCCACCTAAAAAGGGGAAAGCCCAATGTGAGCTGAGCTGTCCCCCTTTGCTGAAGGCTCTTGGGAGGCTTTGGGCAGCCCAAGACCTTGGTTTGAGCCCCTCCAGTAGGATGGTTTTGGCCATGGTCAGCCCTGCCCAGCAGCTGGTTTTGATGGGAGTTTTGGATAACCCTGAGCTCTCTTTTTTTGCCAGACTTCCCTTTTGCCACACAGTGCTTGGGTCTGCTCCTGTTAAGTAGCTGCTTTGCAGCAGTTCCTGGCTCGTTTGGTCCAGTGGATTTACAGCAACTTCTCTTGGAAGCTAATTTGGGCAGGAGCGATTATTCGGTATGAATAATTCCTCCTGCATGTTACGCTCATCACATCTGAATTGCAGGGATGAGCAGCACAGCGGTGCCTCCTTAGCAAACTTAAGTGGTGGCACGAACAGGGCTCAGCCCCGGATTTGGATTTCTCTGGGATCTCGTCCTGCATCTGACCAAAAACACGATAAAATATTAAAGCAGCGCAGAGACTACAACTACCTGTAAGTAATTCATAAAACACCGCCGTGCTGCCAAACGCAAGGGCTGATGATGCCGTGTGTCAGCCCCAACCCGTGCCTTTGCCCTGGAAAATGTTGGCTCTCCGGCCCCTCCCTGACGGACGGATGTTGGGTGAGCCGGTAAGGCAAAACCTCTCAAAACTGAACCAGGGCCTTTGTTCCGTGCAGGGAGGGGGAGAGGCAGGACTCGTGCTGTCGGCAGGACAAAGCCCGCAGCGCAGCGGCAGCCGCTCTGTGCCCCGCCGTCCCCTCCGCTTCGGAGCGCTCTTGGCTCCGTCTCTCGTTCATTGCTGGGGCGCGGCGCTGTCAGCGCTCCGCTCGCTCAGCCGGCTCCCATTGAAGCCGCCGACGGCGCAGAACGGGAGAAAATTCACACCTCTGCCTTTCACGCCACAGACAGCTCCATCAGCTCTTCCAACACCAGCCGAAGGCACTGTTTGGTTTAATGAACGCCCCCGGAGGAAGTGTCTGCAGCTGGGGATGCTACACAAGAGCGTTTTCGCTTCCAGCGCCTCCTTGATGGCGTTTTTCGCTCCGGTCTCCCTGCCCCGACCTGAGCCCGAGCTACGCCGGCAGAGCCTCAGGGCTCTGCTGGATGGAGGGATGCAGGAGCATCCACGGGCTGTCCCTCGCCTGCAGGGAGCGGGTGACACCAGGCACAAGGGAACGAGTCCAGAGGCTGGGATGTGGCTGGCTTTGTGTCTCCCCCTGGTACTTGTGGGCTGGGACTCACCAGACGCCAGCGGGACCCGTCTGGCCGGTGCCAGGACAGGGCTGCGCTTGAATAAGACCTGCTAAGAGCTGCTAATTCGCTTTGCTCACTTTATATTAGTTTTGTTCCTGCCAGGCTTAAACGAGGCAGGGGCAGATGTCAACAGGCTCGTAACAAGCTGCTAAAATCGCAAAAGGGCTGTGTGACACATGGCTTTGCATTTGGTTCAAGTAGTTGTAGTCATAATATCCATTAATTTTTGTAGTGCTCCTGGGGGCAAAAGTCTCTTCTGTTCATTAGAGAGACCTGGATTTCTAAAGAAACCCATTGTTCGACAAAGCCTGCTTGCCATTCCTCAAGTGAAAAAATCCCTTTGTTTACGGAGCTGCTGGCCCGGGGTGGGGACGGTCCTGGCATCGGGGCCACCTCCCCTCTCCTGCGTTTTATTTAAAGCTTCGAAACGCTCCTGCTTCGAGATCCCAGAGCTCCGCTGAGAGGCGAAGGGTGGGCGGAATGCTTGGGAAAAAATAAATAATAAAATTTAAAAAAAAAAAAGAAAGCCACATATATTCCAGGCAAAAATTTCTTAGTATAAATGTTGAGGCGAAGCGGCGTCACCGCTGACAGGTCTTCAAAGCCGAAGCACGGGGAGGGAGGAAACCGGGCAGAACCCTCGGCCTTGATTAGCGGGGCTCGCTCCCGTTCTGTCTCCGGGCTGCCTTTGAAACAGCCCCTTTGACGGCTTCAGGCGTCTCTTAGTTGAGCTGAGAACGAGCGAACGTGAGAGGAGAAATCTGTAAGAATGACAGCGCCTGTGCGCGTCTTTCATATGCATTTCTGGAGCACAAAGGCTGTTTTAATGAGCCGGCGCCGCAGCTTTGTGTGACTCCCGTTTTTAACAACTCCGCGGTGATGGAGCTACCTGAGAAGTTTCCCGGCTGTGGCCTCGCTGGAAAACAGTCGATTTTTCGGGGTTGGTTTTGCTTTGTGTGGAACACCAGCTCCTGACTGCTTGAGGAGTGCAGGGGCAGGAGCACCTGCTGGTCCCAATGGCACGGGGTGTGCCATGAGCTTTCCTCATCCTCGTCCAGCAGCTCCTCCAGCCACTGCTGTGTCCCTCCTGTCCCCATGCCCATGGCTTTTCACACTGTGCCCTGCAGGGAGTGCAGCATCCCTCTGTTTTTAAGCATCACTCCTTCGCTTTGCAGGGAGAGCTGGAAGCAGGTGAGGGTGCCCAGGCTGAGGGTGGAGGAAGACTGAGTGGTACCAGCTTGAGTATTTCCATTCAGGTCCACGTGGCCTTTGTGGGACCTAAAAATATTAATTAAAAGCTCTCCTCCCTGTAGTGTTCCAGGCAGCACAGCTCTGAGCAGGAGAGCTGAGACATCCCTGCAATCTGCTGGGAGAAGAGCAGAAGGTTTCTCAGAAAGTGCACAATTGGGGCTCATCTTTGCAACCTGGCCATGGTCCCAAGTGGTAAATGCAGGACACAGGATGGAGCAGCCACAGGCCCCAGGTTCACTAGAGATACCGGGCTGGGTGTTTTATTTGTTCAAAGGCATCAGAAAATAATGCAACCAAAACACGGCATGAGATCGTTTCTCTTTCTTTTGACAAAGCTAAGAGAGAAAATCAGGTTCCTCATAATTATGCAAATAACAGCATCTACATGGCATGTGACTGATTTTCTTTGTACACAATTATTTCTTTACAGAATATTTTTTATGACATGTTATTAGGAAAAATAAAGAAAGAATAATCAAAGAATGCTTTATGATATGAGTTTCTGAGGGGCCTTGCGTTCCTGTTGTTTTCCTAAAGGTGTTAAATGGGCTTGTGAGAAGTAGATGACACGTTCAGAAACATGTGCTGGCTGGAGAAGTGAATTGCAGAGGGCTGTAGCACGTGCTGTGCATCCCATGATGGAGCCATGGCCAGTACCTGGGTGTCAGGCCAGCAGATGCAGCCCGTCTTAACAAAGTGACACATCTGCCTGGTCACCTGCCTGTCCCACTGCTAATCCGTGTCTCCCAGGGTCTGGAATACACTGGTAGGTCACAATCCAGCCTCTCCCGAGGTCAGTGTTGAAACTACTGATGGGAAATGGAACCGGATCAGACCTTTCCCCCAACCTGCCCCTTCCTCTGACCCCTGCACTCAAACTCCAGGGCTGCTTTTCCAGAGGATGGTGTCTGTGCCTTGACAGATGCCTTCCCACTGGGCAGGCATCAGGGCTGGAGCAACTGGTACCATCTGAGATGAGTTCATTCCACTTAATTTCCCCCTTCCCACGCTGCTGTGGCACACGAACTCGCTGGGACACTTGCTCCCGTGCTTGAAGCATCCAAATCTGAACTCGACCCTTTGGTGGGGTGAGCGCTGGCATTGAGGGCTGTGGGATGCCTGCCACCTTCCTGCCGAGCCTGTCCCAGCCCAGCCCCACTAACTGGGCACAATCCCCCAGCAGCAGCAGCAGGAGGGCCCTGCACTGCAGTGGCTCAGGGGATGGTTTGCAGCCCTTTGGGAAGGATGGGCTGTGGGATGGGCAGGTGCTGCACTGAACCCCCTGCGAGAGGCCCAGGCTGTGGGGAGAAGCACAACACAGGCACGTGGCACACGTTCTCCTTCTGATCGTTTTTTAGGGATTTTGTTCTGTTTTTCCTCAGGGCTGAGCATCTCCCAGGCTCCTGTGAGCCCCCGTGACCGTGTGAGTTTGACTTAACAGAGGGAGGGGGTTTCACGTGCCATCCTTTGAGCTCCTCTGACTGGAGCGTGAGGGAGGATGAACACACTTCCCACTACCTGGGGCATGTGGTCATCCACAGTCCCATCCTCCTCGGCACCCTCCTGGTCCCTGACATGGGTTCAGCCCCGCTGGAAGCCCTCCTGCACTCCCCACCCCATCACAGGAGCAAACCCCTTTCCTTGCCACAAATACATAAGCCATTTCTCTGGGTCTGATCCTGCCTTCTCCCTCCCTGGTGCTTCCCAGCCACAGGAAGAGAGGAGACATTGCAGATGGGCTGTGGACCAGGTGCAGGTGGCTCCCGGTGGTGGCAGGGGTCACTGGGCAGGGCAGGGGTCACTGGCCAGGGCAGGGGTCGTGGCTGGATGCTCACAGCTGCAGGTAGTTGGCAGACACTGAGCATTTCCAGCTGGCACAAGGACATGGGCTTTGCCAAGCATCCCCCACCTACCCCATACAGGTGTTCAAAATTACACAGGGAGAAATCAGTCAATCCCCTGCTCAGACCTGTCTTACAACGATTTAATTAAACACAGGTGAAGGAGGGAGTAGAAATTATGGCAATTCATCACCTTTAAGCCTCTGCAGGTGCTCGGCTGCAGTGGGGCACCACAATTCCACACCTCTGTACTTTTCCTCTTGGGAGTGATTAACCCACTCCCTTCTGGGCGAGCAAAACCCTCTACTACTCTGGGAAGAGGCTTTAAGGATAATGAGCTAGAAGATGATTAAAACAAAAAAAAAAAAAAAAAAGCCAAAGCACTGTGATTCAGTTCCTGCCTTGCTCACAGGTTTCCTGCATGAGGCTGGGTGAATCACCTGGGTGATTCACGCCCGCTCCTCCCTGACTGGTCCCTTTGGTTTGCCCCTCTGTGGATGATGCCTGGGGACCAGAGAGGGGCAGATGCCCAGAGGACCTCCTGTTGTGTATCAGGGGTGCCACCTTACAAGCTGCAGTTTAGTTCCTACAGAGGGTGAAGGGGGGGCCATGGGGCCTGGGTAGCCCTAAAGGGTGGTGCTGATGCACTGCCCCATCTGTAACACGGGCATTGCCGTGATTTCTCTTTTCAGCAGCTCTGGGCAGAGTGTAACATCCCACAGAGCAGGCACAGGGCACAACACCCCAACTTCCATCTCAGCTGCCACCAGCGACACGGCAGCCTCCATCCAACAGCCTGAGGGTTCATTATCCCAGCGTCTTCCAGCATTGCAAAATGGATGCAATTAAAATTTTGCAAAATCTGGGCTTTCTCTGACCTGGAGCTAACACTTTTTCTTGCAGTTTGCAAGCGAGCAGTGAGCAGACATGGGCTGATGGGGCAGCATGTCTTAATGATGCTCTAAAGGGAGCAGGCTTCCTGAGGGGCCAGGATAAGGAAATATTCAACTCCTGCCTCCCTTATCAGGTACCGCTCTGGTTCGGATGGTAATTTTGCAGACCCTTTGCTGCAGTCCTCCTTCCCCTGCTCTCAAGTGCAGATGTGGGCAGGAGTGAAAACCCATGGCCAGGCTCCCCAGCCTGGAGCAGGTGCCCCCTGAGGGTTTCACCCTAGCAGGGTGGCAGAATTGCTGCGCTGCGTGTTCAGATGAGACGTGGTGGGATGGGGAGGACCTGCTGCCCAGCAATGGCAGGGAGGGACTCCCCAGCCTTCCCAGAAAGGAGTCTGTTTTTCACCCTGCTTTGAGTATGTGGTGACCATGAGAGTCAAATTTAATCCGAGCAACAGCATTTCTGCCATCCTGTGGGCCATTCAGAACCCTGGGGTTACTCAGGCTCCTTATTCCCTCCAGGAAATCCAGCTCAGGATCTGGCCTCCATCCTCACCTCCCTTTAACTCCCAGGTGGGTTTTTTGCCTCCTAATACCTTAAGGCATCTTTAAAATTCCCATCCTTACTGTTTCCCGAGGAGCATTCTTGAAACCTCCCCTCTCTTGACATTTGAGTGATCTAAAAACCAACAGCTTTCCATAATGCTGCAAAAGTCTTTCAAGTCTTTCATAACACAGGTTGCCTCTGTGTGCAAAGTCACGCCGGCACAAAGACAGTGTAGGGACATCCCACCGGAATAACTTAAAGGAAAAGAACTGTTTTGAAGAGCACATATGGGAGACACAGATTATGGCACCATGGGCGGCTCGGCTGTCTCGGTGGCATCTCCTCGTGTACCTTTTGATGTCCTCACACCAGGAGAAGACAGAGAAAGTCAAGCCAGGCTGTAAACCAGCTAAGGAGCTTGGAAACAGCTCAGCAGTGATACGGAAACCAGAAGCTCCCATGAACTGTGCAAACTCAGTCAAGGAGCACTTATTGTCGTGGGCAGCTTTGGGATGCTCTGAGTGCACAGCCCTTGATCCCCCTTGCACACATTTCTTTGGTCGTGGCACAAGACCCACAGTGACCCACCCTGGGCAGGGGCAGCCCATGCACCTCCAAGTGGCTGCTCCCAGTAAACCCAACAACCCCCCACACTCCCCAAGAAATGGGATGTCTAAAGCAGCTAATTCCCATATTTTGGCTCACCAGATTTCCACTAGCAGTTCAATGTCCTGGTTGTATTTTATTAGATCAAGTACCAAGAGCAGACGGCAAGATGCTCTTCATTACTGCTTTTTATGCATTTTATATACTTGTTTATTAGTTTTACCTTCTTTGATGAAAACAAATCTTTGAGTTCTCTTGGATTTTGCTTTTTCTCTGCCTGTGTGGGTCCAGCTCCTCCAGCCTGAGGTTGATTCCTGTGCGCTCTCATGCCGACGTACCTTTTCCTACATGAGAGATAAGCATTTATTCATGTTCATGTTTGTGTGGAGTGGTAAAATATTAGAGTTAAATTTTTTATGACGTTCCTAGCAGTGGTTATGGAGCAAATAAGATTACAGCAAGTACTACAGAAATACTTGTTTCTGCAGGGAGGGAAAAAAATCAAACTCGGAGATGTGTTTGCAGAACTGCTGGAGAGCCCAGGGGATGGGTTTAGTTTTCCCTCTCCTTTTCTTTCTCTACCTCACTGGTTTTACTGTGATCACAGTAACAACTCCCAGCAATTAAGGCTGAGTGGATTTTGAGTGGAATTCCGGGTCCAGCAGTGGGATATGTCTGCATTCCAATTCCAGCAGTGGGACATGTCTGCATTCCAGGGGAGAGGACACTGGCAGTGCTTGTCTCTACTGGCAAAATGCCACTGAGGGAGATCCCACTGGGAAGGGGATGCGAGAGGCTCCCCTGGGCACCTTGGGATCCCCTTTGCACACCCTTTGGGACACTTTCACACCCCCAGGACACCCTTTGGCCCCCGGGGATGCTCTGACCCCTTGGGACACACTTTGCCCTGCCTGGGACATCCTTTGCCCCCCACCCCGGGGATTCTCTGACTCCCTTGGGACACTCTCACATCCCCTTGGGACACACCCCCCCTGTCACACCCTTTGCCCCCCCTGGGGATGCTCTGACCCCCTTGGGACATCCTTTGCCCCCCCTGGGGATTCTCACACCCCCTTGGGACACTCACTCCCCCTGTCACACCCTTTTCAAGCCCCCGGGGATGCTCTGACTCCCTTGGGACACCCTTTGCCACCCCTGGCACACCCTTTTCCCCCCCTGGGGATGCTCTGACCCCCTTGGGACACCCTTTGCCACCCCTGGCACACCCTTTTCCCCCCCTGGGGATGCTCTGACCCCCTTGGGACACCCTTTGCCACCCCTGGCACACCCTTTGCCCTCCCTGGGGATGCTCTGACCCCCTTGGGACACCCTTTGCCACCCCTGGCACACCCTTTGCCCTCCCTGGGGATGCTCTGACCCCCTTGGGACACCCTTTGCCACCCCTGGCACACCCTTTGCCCTCCCTGGGGATGCTCTGACCCCCTTGGGACACCCTTTGCCACCCCTGGCACACCCTTTGCCCTCCCTGGGGATGCTCTGACCCCCTTGGGACACCCTTTGCCACCCCTGGCACACCCTTTGCCCTCCCTGGGGATGCTCTGACCCCCTTGGGACACCCTTTGCCACCCCTGGCACACCCTTTGCCCTCCCTGGGGATGCTCTGACCCCCTTGGGACACCCTTTGCCACCCCTGGCACACCCTTTGCCCTCCCTGGGGATGCTCTGACCCCCTTGGGACACCCTTTGCCACCCCTGGCACACCCTTTGCCCTCCCTGGGGATGCTCTGACCCCCTTGGGACACCCTTTGCCACCCCTGGCACACCCTTTGCCCTCCCTGGGGATGCTCTGACCCCCTTGGGACACCCTTTGCCACCCCTGGCACACCCTTTGCCCTCCCTGGGGATGCTCTGACCCCCTTGGGACACCCTTTGCCACCCCTGGCACACCCTTTGCCCTCCCTGGGGATGCTCTGACCCCCTTGGGACACCCTTTGCCACCCCTGGCACACCCTTTGCCCTCCCTGGGGATGCTCTGACCCCCTTGGGACACCCTTTGCCACCCCTGGCACACCCTTTGCCCTCCCTGGGGATGCTCTGACCCCCTTGGGACACCCTTTGCCACCCCTGGCACACCCTTTGCCCTCCCTGGGGATGCTCTGACCCCCTTGGGACACCCTTTGCCACCCCTGGCACACCCTTTGCCCTCCCTGGGGATGCTCTGACCCCCTTGGGACACCCTTTGCCACCCCTGGCACACCCTTTGCCCTCCCTGGGGATGCTCTGACCCCCTTGGGACACCCTTTGCCACCCCTGGCACACCCTTTGCCCTCCCTGGGGATGCTCTGACCCCCTTGGGACACCCTTTGCCACCCCTGGCACACCCTTTGCCCTCCCTGGGGATGCTCTGACCCCCTTGGGACACCCTTTGCCACCCCTGGCACACCCTTTGCCCTCCCTGGGGATGCTCTGACCCCCTTGGGACACCCTTTGCCACCCCTGGCACACCCTTTGCCCTCCCTGGGGATGCTCTGACCCCCTTGGGACACCCTTTGCNTTTTCTTTCCGGCTGTTTCCCCCCCCCCTTCCCATCCCTGCCGGGGCTCCCTCCGCAGCGCTGCGGGCGGGACGCGCTCCGAGCCCCATCTCTGGGGCGCACGAAGTTGTCTCCATGCCTGTCCGCAGCCCCCCCGCCCCGCTGCCTCCCTCTGTGTGTCCCCCCCCTCCCCACGCGTGTCACGGGATCCCGGTCCCCCTGCGCGGGGGCTGCCCGCGGGTCACTGCCGGGCTTGGGGGGGGAAAAGGAAAAGTTTGGGTTTGCCGGGGCGCGGGGTTTGGGGCTTCCCACGGGCCACCCGACCCCTGCTCCTCCCCAATGCTCTTCGTCCTTCTTTGCTACCCACGGGCGCGGGTGGGGTGGGGGGAAAGATGTGCGGGAGTTAAATCGCTTCGGGGACAAAATACTTGTGGGGCCTTTCTTGCGCCTAATTCCGAAGGGAAGGGGTTTCCGTGGGGAGCGGGGACAGGACCTTGGGGGGACTCAGGTGGGATTCCCTCCTCGTGGCCAGCTGGGAGGGAGCGCGCCTGGGAGCTGCTCCCCCTCGCTTCTTTTCTTTAATTTTTAATTTTTTTTTAAATTTTATTTCCCCCCGAGCTGTACTCGGGTCCCAGTCGCGGGGGTTTGCCGGGCTGGCAGAGCCCGAGTCTTTAGCAGGATTTCTTTCTAGGGACGTTCTCCTCTGCTCGCTCCCGTGAGCTCCCTGGCAGATGTCGTTCCTAATAAATAGGGGTTGTTAAAAGCTAATTAATTAAGGCGCATCGGTGCGGGAGTTGCTGCGGGGATTCGTTTGCTGCTGCTCGGGACGGTGCTCGCGTTCGGCCGTAGCGTGGGGAGCCTGCGCTGGTGGGGAAACTTCGCGGGGGTTTTAGGAATGCGCCTAAATGCGAGGATTCCAGGTGAAAAGCGAGGGGTAATTATGGCAGCAGCTGTAGTTCCTGGGGAGGACACAGGGAATGCATTGTGGTTTTAGGAAAGGAGTCTACAGGGACAGTAGAAATAATTTGCTGGGCAGGAGACGTCAGCCTTGGGGTCACACAGATGATGGGCAGAAGGGGGTCCTTGCTCTGCTCATCCTAAAAAGCTCTGCTTGCCCCTGCCCTCCAGCTCCCTCCTCTGCGGGCTGTGCACAGCCCCGGGGCACTGGGAAATCCTGGTGAGCACGACGTGGTGATTGGGGTGCAGAACTTTGGGGTGCAGGGCATGGAAAGTGGGGTGCAGGCGGTGGGCAGTGGGGCACGGGAGCACCTGAGGCTCAGCACTGCCCTGCGCATTGATGGCTCTCTGTTGCCAGTGTGATGCCCTGTACTCGTGCGACTCGCCTTTTATTCGAGGAGACAGTTAAGAGCAGCGAAGGAACAAGTTTTCTGGCTTTAAAAAAAATTTTCTTTTATTGCTTTGCCACGTTAATGATAATCTTTTCCCTGATATTCTTCTCTTCCTGTGTGGGTAGCTACCATGGTGAGATTGGGCTGTGGGTGTAATTCTTCCAGCGCTCTGAGCGCTTACACATATGGAAACCCACTTCGGAACAGTTTGTGGCTGCAAACCCCCCGACGTTCCCATCCCTCTGCGCCGCTCCGAACGCTCCCTGCACGATGTGCGCCTTCGGAGCTCGCAGTGCGCCCTCGCTCAAGCTGCGAACGCGCCCCCCGCCTGCGCCTCTCCCGGCTGTAGCATCCCTCTCCTCTCCCGGCTGTAGCATCCCTC
>VWZG01000900.1:683395-740614 GCA_013396735.1 Grallaria varia
CTCCCGGCTGTAGCATCCCCTCTCCTCCCGGCTGTAGCATCCCCTCTCCTCCCGGCTGTAGCATCCCCTCTCCTCCCGGCTGTAGCATCCCTCTCCTCCCGGCTGTAGCATCCCTCTGCTCTCCTGGCGGAGCGCTGCCCCGTCCTGCCCCTGGCGTGGACCGCGGCAGTCTCTGCGTGCCGGGAGGGGCTTTGGGAGCCGGGGAAACCTCTGCCCAAAGAGGCCAGCGGTGGCAGGGCCGGGGAACTCCTCCCTGCGGGGCTGTGCCGCTCTTCCTGCAGCTCCCTGCTGCTTTCTCCTCTGGATTACAGGGGTTGACGAGCCACATCTTGGTTGGGGTTGTTGCAGAGGGGAAAGAAACACCTGCCTGAGTCACGGCGCGGTGCTGCCATCCCCGCGAAGCCGCGTTGGGCTCTTGCCATTTTCCTTCTATTTATTTGCCTTCCCTCCCTTCCCTTCCCCCTTGCCGGGGCCGGAGGTGCGCCAGGCTGGGTTTCTCCGGCCCCTTCCAAGCGGGTGGCGTTGTTCGCCTGTCAGGCAGGTGCCCTCAATGGCGTTGTGCAGGTCCAATTACGAGCTCCCTGCCGTGGGCCGGGCTGCGGGCACAGGGTGTGCGGGTGTTTGGCAGCCGAGGGCTGAGCTCCAGGATGGCTCTGGCTGGCGCTGGCTCCCGTGGCTTGCTGGCATCCAGGCAGGGTTTTGGCCGCCTGCCCCGCTGGCGGCCGTGGAGCTGTCTCCGAGGCTGTATGAGCAGGCATCCTGCGAGTGCCATGGAGGAGTTACCTGAATGTTTTGTTTCCCTGCCCGGCGCTGTCTGCCCTGGAGCAGGAGTGGGAACGCGGGGACGGGGCGTGCAGAGCTTATCGAGGAGGCTCCTTGAGCCCCTGCAGGACGCTGTCCCTGGGCTGCTGTCATCTCTCTGAGCGGGAGGAAGGACCTGCGAATTGCTTTTAGGCTCTGGCTCCAGGGAGGTGTGGGTGGAGAGACATTATGCTTATTTGATTATGTGTCCCTGTATCACTCTACATAATACGGAGGCACCTTTTATTCAGGGGCTCTTTAGGAAGAGAAATGAAAGACTTGTGTTATATACCGTACAATAGATTGGCAGAACTGTTGAAATGCATGCTATTTCCCTCAGATTAGTGCCGATCTCAACATTTTATGCAATGGCTGTTCAAACTGATGTGATTTGGGGGATAGTGGGGTGAGGTAAGAAGTCTGAAATATACTCCCTCTTGCTCCAGCATCCATTAGAGCAATATATTTCAGATACCCTGATTTTACTTCCCATCAGCATAAATCTAGAGCAGCTCCTCTGAAGTCAGTGGAGCTACTCTGGATTTATGCATTGCTACTGTGATCAGCTTTGGGCTCTCTGGGAATGCAGGAGGCAACTGTGTGACTTGCCCTGTGTAGCATTTTTTGCTTCAACATCTCCTGTTGCAGATGCTGCAGCTTCTTTTGCATATTTGAAATGGGGAAGTCCACATCACTCACTGTTTTTGGGTTTTATTTTCTTGACTTTGTGGGGCTTGGTCACAGAGCTCCATTCACTGACACCTGCTTCTTTGGCTGATCAATAGAATCTCTTGAGGTTTGAATGCCAAAATAGTTACATTAAAAAAAAATCAATAAAGTGCAATTAATTTGCTGTATTTTATTGCTGGGAATGATAGGCACTCCCAGCCCTATTATCTCTGTGTTTAAAGCAGCTTAGCGTGGCGAGGAAGGTACGAGCCCAGGAGCAGCTGTAGAAGGTCAGAGCAGAGGGTTGCTGAGACTGGGACAGGGTTTGTGTCTCGGGAAGGATTTTTGGATCAGGGATGCATTCCTGAGCCAGAGATGGCTCCATTTATTTAATTGCTGTGATGGGTTTGCAGTCATGGGTTTGGTTGCTCTCTGAGCCCAGACAGATTTCTGGTGTGCACAATCTCTGGGCAAGGACTCCCATGTTTCAAAGCACCTGGGGAGTCGAGTCTGTGCAGCATAGACTGTGGCAGAGGAATTTGAGGTCGAGTCTGTGCAGCACAGGCCGTGGCAGAGGGATTTGAGTTACACGGGACTTTGGGGTATGCAGGGTTTTGCCATTGGTGCTGACGGGATGGAGCTTCCACCCTGCTGACCCCACGCTGAGTCAGGGTCCTCCTGTCCTTCTCCGTGGCTCCTCAGAAATGTGCTTTGCGGCCAGGCTGCTCTGGCTGTGTCCCAGCAGGGTCCCCCTGCTGAAAGGTGGGGGATACACAGGGTGTCATTGCTCGGGGCACTGGGTTATGGTAACTCACGTGCTGCGTGTCCCAACCTTGATGGCTGATGCTGGCACGAAGCAGAGGTTTTGCTGTGATGGACAGGTGGCTTCACCAAGCCGTGTCTCTCGCTCGTGCAGGTGGCCGCAAACCTGTGCTCTCTCACAGGTGTGCCCGGGGAACAAAGCGGGGCTGATGGTCTCCTACATCCCGTGAGAAGCGAGTGAAACTGAGGTCCCCTGGCCTTAATAAACCTCCCAGTAAATGAGAAGCCATCCCACTGAAATAAAAACTGTCAGCCCAAGGGATTTAATTCCCAGAACTTGGTTGCCCCTTCTCTCCCCGCCTAAATATAACTACCGGTCGCTAATGACGAGCGGTGACGGGGTTTGTTGGCGTAGCACCGGCTCTTCCCCCTGTCAGTGGCTCGGCTGATGTGCTGCCACGTGGCTCTTTCCCACCACGCCTGTCAGATCCTCTCGTGTTCAAGCACCACGGGGCTGGGGAAGTGCGAGTTGCCACGTGGGGGGGGCTCTGGGTGTCATGGAAGATGCTTCCATTGCGCGCTGGTGGAAGTTTCCCAGCTGGCATTTCCGAGGAAGCTGTTCCAGTGTGAGGATGGGCAGGCAGGAACAAGGAGCAAAGAGGTCCCTGGAGATAAATTCTGGGATGGCTCAGCTGCTGTCTGGCTTTCCCTGGGTGTTTCCATTCCCCTCTGTGACGTGGAGCGCTGCAATGGGAAGTAAAGCCAAGGCCTGCCTGGACGGTGTGTGGTGGGTAAATTCATCGTGGAAGGACTTCACTGTTTGGGCAGTGCCTTGCACGATGGACTTGAGTCTCAGGTGCAATGTAAATATTAATGTTTCTTCCAAGCTATCCAAAAACTCTCTTGCAGCGCACTTTGAACTCGTCTTTGTTTACATAAATGTGTTTGTTTCTGACAGCCTTCAGAAAGCTTCATGAATTTATGATGTGCTCCAGATTCAAGCACACTTTTTTCCTTTTCTCTTTTTCCCCTTTTCTTTTTTTTCCCCCCAAAACCACTCTTTCTTCCCAAATTTTGGTGATGAAATGGCAAGAGGTATACATATTTCAGCAGGCTATTGAGAGGCAATGTAAACACCATCTTTCATGAAAAATCAGTTTGTTCAAGTTCAAAAGCGGCTCAGCCTTCCCACTTGATCAATTTGCCTGTCATAGGAGATGATTTTAAAAGTGGTGATTACATCCTACCTTGTCTCTTGCAACTTCAGGCAAGGAGAAAAAAAACGAAGCCTAGCGTTTGATTTTAACTGTGTTTATTCTAAATTTTGGGGGGATGGTGGTAGTCGGGGGCGAAGCGAAGGGATGCCCTGAGGGGTGAGGATAGCCAGGAACAGAGGGGTGTCCACGGGGCTGCCGTCTGCTGCGCAAACTAATTGGAAACTGCAAATAAACCGGCTCTGCTCGCCTCGCCGTGCCTGCACCAGCTGGCCCTCGGGAGCTGCTCTGCCCCGTCACTTCCCTGCGCTGGAGGGGCAGACCTGCAGTGGCAGCACGATGGCCTTTTGGTGACAAAGGGGCTAAATCTGGTGGGGAGGGCGCTCGGGGCTCTGTGGTTGCACAGCCACGTCCTCCTGCACCCTGGAATGGTGCTGCCGTCCAGCTAAAGGCTGTGCAGGAACCAGAGGGCTGGTTATGGCGTAAAACCACCCGTGTTAAGCAGCTCTAGCTTGACATCAGTGTCAGTGTCACAAGGCTGCCCTGAATGGGGAGGAACGCTGGAAAAACCCCCACTGCTGCAGTTCAGACTGGGGCTAAATGGAGAACAAGGGATGAAAATCCCTATTGCAGCCAAGCCAAGGGGTTTGGGAGGCTTCGGAGATGGTGCTTCCACTGCCACCAGCCCACTGGTCACCTCTTGGTCCCAAGCCACATGGGGATAACGCGTGCCCTAAATACACACTGTGGGGAGAGTTTGGTCACGGGCTGAGGGAGCCCTGGGGTGAATCAGCCTGGGGAAGCAAAACATTTCTGCTAGAGAGGCACAAAATGTCATCCTCATTGCCCCAGAAATAAAATCCTTCAGAAGGTTAAATGAGAGGTGCAGTTTTCTTTGGGTTTTTTGTTTGGCTTGTATGGAAACATTTCAAAAACAGATGGCATAGCAGAGATTTATTTCCCGTTAAGTGCAGGGGGCTGGTGCACAGGACCTTATCTGCTTGTGGGCCCTGTAATAAACCTGCCAGCAAGTGATTTAAATCCAGTTTTTTCTGATTGGGAGAGTAGTGGAAGGAACAGGGTTTATGTTACTTAGGAATTTTATGGTCAATGTTAGATTTTTAAGATGCAGAAATGATCAGGGCATGGCTCTGTAGCACCAGAGACGTTCATTTCTTTCATAAAGGATCTTCCCTGAGTCAGAGGAATGAACCATTTTCCATTATTTAGCAGCTGAGCTGCCAGAGCCAGCTGTTTGCGTGAGTGACAGACTCAGCTACTTTATATCTCAGTTTAGGAGTTGTTGTCACATTAGCCACAGCTTTTGCTTAGCAGCGAGACCTTTGCCACGACGGGGAAGGAGGGCTGTCTAATGGATGCTGCAGCTCTTGAAACAAACATTTATGCTGCAGCTCAAAAAAACCCCCAAAAAAACCCAGGATGAAACTCGCACCGAAAAAAGACAGAGCCCATGGTTCCTAAAAGGGAACCCTTGAGCAGATGGAGCAGGTTTCTATGCAATGAGCAGTAATTAGAAACTCATCAAAGAGTCAGGAGCTGGTTTTGGTACCTGGATTTTTGATTGGAAAAAGGAGCAAATCCGAGATGAGTTTTGGAAGGAGCTGAGCTGGATTGTCTTCATGGGGCGAGTCCCTGGCCAGTGTGAGTGGCTGGTTTGGTGAGAGGCAACAGCCACCCCTTCCCCTGTGCCTCTGTCCCTGACTCCCTGGGGCCACAGCGGTCTGAGGTGGCACTGGTGGCTTGGAAAGGCGCTTGGAGAGCTGGGGGTAGGAGGGACCAATAACACCAAGTCTAATTGTCTTTTACTGAGTGCAGAAAGAACACAATGCAAGCCCACGTGGAGAGTCAGGGTTTTGAAAGGTTGTGGCAGAGGCACCCAGAGAAGATGGGAAGAGCTCCCTGGAAGCAGCAGAGCTCTGTCAGGGCAAGCTCAAAGGCCAGCGTGCCTTGGTCATCCCAAAATCTTGGGAATTAGAGCTGGAAAAGTTGGCGAATAAGCCGCCTTTCTCATCTCTGGTGGCTGTTGGGTACAGCCTGTTCCTCAGCGTGGCTGGCTGGCGGGGCTGCAGGCAGCAGGACTTCTGCTTCTCCTCCTGCCAGGGCTCCTCACAGCCCATTAGACCTCTCCTTTATCTGCCTGGGGTTTTTCTTCTCTGCTTTGTCCCTTCGTTTATCAGATGACCCGAATCCACAACTTTCCGTCCCCATCCAAAACTGAAACCAGGGAGAGCTGTCAAACAAGGACAAATGGTTAAGCAGTGAGTGGGAGATGCTCTGAAGCAGGGCCTGACATGTAGATACCTGCCATATAAATACAGCTGGAGGTTGTTTGCAGAGGAAAGGGCAAGGACTTGGAATGCACATGGTGATGAACCATAGATGATGCTCTGAAAACACTCAGAAGGCAGTTACAGCCCCACTATCTCATTCATCTCCCACTAAGACATTGTGCTCCAAGGTGTTTGGAAATAATGGAGTGGCCTGGTTACTAACATTATTAAATCCTCATCTCTGACAGCTATGAGAATTAATATACAAAGGTTTCCTTTTTTTTTTTTCTTTTTTTAAATGCAACTAATTTCCTGTCTTTTGCTTAGGAGTAGTCCAGTGAAAGTTATTAGCATGAGTATTGGTGCAAAAAAGGCTCAAGTCCATTGAAGAGGAGAAAGGAACAGAAAAATAGAGAGAGCACGAATTTTATTATCGTTGAGGCACTTTTTTTCTTTGCAAATATGAATAATTCATCCTTCTTTCACCTGTAGATCCCAAAGGGCTTTAGTGAAGAGAGTAGGCACCGTCAAAGACATGGTTGCTCCTCTCCATCATCCCCATGAGGGGCCTGGGGCAGCAGCAGGGAGAGCAGAGGTGTTGGGTGAATCTGGGCTCTGGGGTTATTTTTTGATGGTTTTTTTGCTGCTGCTCTTTGAGGAGTGAGACTCACCTTGGATGGGAGGCTGCTGAGGTGGTGTGGCCAGTTGCTTGGCCCTGGTGTGCTGAGCACTGCTTGGGTATTGTCTCCTCCTCCGTGTCTCAGCCCTAACGTGTTTTGGTGCCTGAGCTGCTTGGCATCTCCAGGTCCCATCCTGAGTGGTGCTGAGGCCTGTGGATGAGTGTCAGGGCACCCTTGGGCTGCCCCAGAGATGGCATCACAAGGCTGAGTCCCATGAGGTGTGTTAGGGAAGGGCTGAATTTACACAGCTATGGGAAGTTATAAGCAGAAATGAAGAGATGGAGTTAATGTTATTTATTGCAAAAATCAAAGACAGACCTACAGAGCAGAGCTCAGATGATGGTGGCCACCCCATCACCTCCCTGGTGTGATGGGGCTGGGCAGACCATGGAGATGAAGGACATCTTTTCAGGGACTGCACTGAAGAGTTCTTCATACATACCCTTTTAAACCCCAAAAGTCCATGTTGTGCACCTTATTTCACTTGTTATAGTGCCATAACGAGGTTACTGGTGTCTGCTGTAAGCCCTGGGGGATTCAGAGCTCTGACAAGGGTTAGCTCCTGGGTACAGCTTCAGCTCTGTCTTACCAAAGCATCCTGTTCATCCAGAGTTCAAGTGTCTTCCCCCCTTTCTCTGAGCGTATTGCAGCCCAACAATTAAATGCATCAGAGGGCTTTATTGCATTTAGCCAATTAACAAAAAGGAGAAGTCAAAGAGGAATCATTGCATCGGTTCCTGCACCAACCAACAAACTTTTAGATAGTTTCCCAAACCGCCATAGGCCCTCTTTTCCCACACCTTCTCACCTGTAGGACGACAGTCCCACCTTGCCTTCCTGTGCCAGTCAAGACAAGTTGAAGTGTGTGCTGGCAGCTGGGCTCCCCACGTCCCCTGGGCAAACACCTCGCGCGTGGTTTCCAGCACGGAGCCCCTCCTGCACCAGCAGTTTGTGGCTGCAAACCCCTCAGCCCTCCCCTGTGCCCGTGATCCAACACCCTCAAAGAGCCACCGATGAACTGCAGCCCTCCCGGCTGCCCCCAGTCCGTGCCTGATGCTCAGCCCCAGCTGGAGGCTGGGAGGGGAGAGGAGGGGGGTCTGCAGCTGGACGGGCTGAATCAATCCTGCACTGCTGCAGTTTCAGCTGCTGCATGGGCTCGTGTCCGAGGTGATGATCCTGGTGAGGACAGTGGCCAGCAAAGGGCTGACAGCAGGAGCAACTCCAGCTCTAATGTGTATCCATCAAAATGCTCAGCCCTATTAGGTACGTGGAGTCTGGGAATTGCTGCATCCGGCTCCAGTCTGTGGGACTTCATCATCTGAGTTATTATCTCCAAAACACAGTTATCTCCCTGAATGGCAGCCTCCTATTGAAGACGGTCTCTTTCAGCAGGGCACTTGCATTTATTTACTGTGCAGCTTCTCCCATTAGTATAATCATTACTCCTTGGACTGGGTTTGAATTCAGAGCATCCCACTGTGGTACTTAAAGAATTAATTACAGCGATGAAAGAATTCCTCTAAAGACTTCTATGAATTGGTCTGGTTGAAGTGTTTTAGCTTTGCTTCAATTGGTGCAGCTCTTGTCAAAGGATTGTGAGAAAATGCATGGGTCAGTGATTTAGATGAGGCAAATTATGTTAGAAAAATTGATTTGATTTAGAAAGTGAGCTTTCAGATCACAGGGAATTGCCTGCTTCTTTCTCTGCCGTGCTGATTCTCCCTGAAGATGAGCAGAGGCAGATAATTCAGGGTTAAAGTAAGTGGCTGTTGTAAAAGGTTTGTCAGAGAGCGGAGGAGAGCTGGGCTGACACGTATCTTTAGATAAACGATTATTGACCCATATATTGCTATCTCCGCATCAGCTGCAGTTATGGATGCTTGGGGATGCTTATAAACACACTCACAGGCAGTTCATGTGGCTTGCTAAAGAACCGGCTCCCTGATTTTAGGTTTGGGATAGTTTTATTTCCCCCCCCAGAAATGGCTTTTCTGTACAGCCCATCTTCAGAGCTGGCACGGCTCTGGGCATGGATGCTGCGTGGCTGCTTTAGCCAGCACAGCGCCTGCCTCGCCTGGCTCTGTGCTTAGTCATTCCTGGGGCTGGCAGTTTGCTTTTCCTGGGGTTTTTCACTTCCTCGGATCAAACTGAGTGTTTCCTCCTTCTGTCCCTTGTCCTTGTCTTAAAGGGGCTGCAGTCGCTGGGCTGCGGTGGGACGATGCCCAGCAGTGGGCACGTTGGGCAGTGTCCCCTGGGGGGATTGGCTCCTAAAAAGCACCTTCTGAGAGAGCAGTTCCCTTCCCTGAATGCTGAGGAGTTTCTTTGGAGTTCCTCTCCCTACCAGCTGTGTTTTGCCTGTGAGAATGGTGGGTTACAACTGCGGTGACTGTTGTCCAGAGACCCCAATTGTTCACAGCCCTTTGTGAGCCGCTCTGAATGGGCTCCACGTGTTTGCCGGGTCAGCAGGGATGGAGTTTGTCAGAGTTTCGGTTTTCACTTTGTAAAGTTTCTCTTTTCAAAAAGTAGCTCAGGAGATGACTTTTGCCTCGCAGTGCTTTTAGTTTCTTTCTCACCTTGAAGAACCCTGTAATTCTGGATTGTTTGCTGCAATGCTGGACAGACCTGACTTTGGTGTGGCTTGTGCTGGTGGCGTTTCTCTCCATAGCATCACCACCATCAGCCCTGGCAGATGCAGGTGTGGGGCTCTGCTGTGGCTCTGCTGTCCCCTCTCCCCCAGGGTGGCCCAAGGGAGGCACAGGGGCTATGTGGCACTGACATGGTGAGGTACAGCCTTTGGCTCGCAGGTTCCTGTGCCGTGCAGAGAAGGCCCTTCCCTGCCCCAGCCTGGGGCTGGGAGGCGAGATGACAAGTGCAAGGAGAGAAATGATGCTGCGGAGAGTGCTGGAACGGAGCCTCCCGCCAGCAACTGAATTCAACGCTGCAAAAAGAAGTTGCAAAAGTAGCAATCCATCTGTCCACTTAGTGGGAGAAGCCTAAGATCATTTCACAGTAATCAGCCCCCTGGTGTTCAAAAAGAAAAAAAAACCCAAAAAAACCAACCAAAATTACTGCAGGTTTTTGCTTTAATGTGGGTAACTGGCAAAATCTAAAGTACATTAATGTGTTCGGAGGCTGTGGGGCTTTTTTTGTCTCCTTTTGACAAGTAGGAGCTGTATCAAGCTAAAAAATAATATAAGAAACAATAGAGTGCCTTTGCTTTTTTAGATACCGTGTTTCTACCATACATTTCGGAGGTCTTCTGTCCTCCTTGAGACTCTCTGGTTAATTACCAGCAGAGTTATTGGCAGGTGGATGTTTTTCTGCGGGGACAGTTGTGTCATCATCACATACCTCACGGTAACACATTCTCAAGCTGATGCACTGTGCAGGTGCACTGCCACGCTGTAGCTGCTGGGCTGTATCAGTGTCTCCATTAAAAGCCACAATATTCGGGGATTTTTAATTTGGTTGTAAAAACTTGCTCTAGGCACTACAAAGTTCGGGAGTGTGGTTTATTTTGGTTTTGTTTTATTTTTTTGTAATCTCATTTTATTTTTCCTTCCTCCTTAACTGAAAGGACAGAGAAGAAACGTTCCAAAGGCGCCGCTTGATTCCTCCTTATGTAAATTGACAAGCGTTGAGTTGGGAGGAAGATCGTAGGGATTTCTGCCCCCGCGTATGGAAATGCTCATTCAGATTAAAAAAAAGGTTACAAATGGTGGGGTTGGAACATGCCAAGCTTGAAGGAGTCTTGAAGGAGCCCTTGATCTAACAAGTTCCTGGGTAGGGGTGTTGAGGGTGGGTGTTTCCTCAGGCCAGGTGCAGGCAGCGTGTCCCCAGTGTCCCTGGAAGGATGCACATTGTCCCCAGCCAGGGCTGGGGCTGTGCCACAGGCTTGGCCTGGTGTTTGGGGCTTGTTGGGGCTGTGGTGAGCAGAGCTGGATGCTGAGCTCACGGGGGGACTTTGCTGTGGGACCAGAGTTGCCCAATTGCAGCAGATGCTTTGCTGCTGCTACACAACAATTTGTAATTAAAATGCAACTTGCCATCCTGATTAGATTAAGCAGTTAAATTAATTTGCAATTTTTTTTCCCCCTGCATTGTGTAATTAGCAACATATGACGCTTACATTAGCTCATTTAAAAGTTATAATGATTAATTTGCACATCAAAGCCTCCCCATGAATCAGCTGGTTCGGTGCAGGGGAGGGAGCTCAGTTGTGAGGTTGTGTGAAGTGAACACAGCTTTGCCTGCTCCCAGGGCACCATGGTGGTGGCACAATGGATGCTCCAGTGCAGTGTTTCGTGGTGTTTCAGTCCTTCTACAAGCCAGCAGTGTCCCTGTGCCTCGAGTCACTTGATAAATGATGCTGTGACACCTGCCAGGATGTGGCTGTTCCTTTCTTGCACCTGAGCTGGGGGGATGTGCCCAAAGCACCTGACTGACCACGTGCACCTGGGAGCACTTAGAAGGCATGATGGCAAGGTTACTGGTGGTTCTTGTTGTTGCTTTGTGAATATAAGCATCGTTCTAGAGTTGTCCAGGTTCTAATTGTTTTTACCCAGGTTAATCCGTAAGTATCATGGGTTTGGCCTGAAGGCTTTGTAAGTCAGATTGGGGCTCTAACCAGTAAAGAACCTTGTTCAAGCAAGCCAAAACCAACAAGAAAACTACTATGAGCTAATTATAACGAATGTCTTCTTTCTTTTTTATCTAGTCATAATATTGTCTTTCTTTCCACCTTCTGCTGAGCTGTGAAAATATTCTACAAAATGATATTTTTGAGTTGATGGAAAAGTACACCCCTGTCAACAATATTTTTCTATTGTTCATCAGAGACAGGCTTCATAACAGCAGAGATTTGTGCTGGAAAAGTACATCAGCTGCAAACAGTTTATTCAAAGTCTTCTCAAATAGCAGGGAGGGTTTTTGAGTTCCTGCTCCAGCTGAAGATGAAATGCAGAATGTGGCGTCTTATATTTCAGAGACATGAACGGGGCAGGTCATAGTAACGTGTTGCCATTTTCACAAAGGGTGGATTTTTTTTATTAAAGGTTTCGGTGGGAAAAGATCTGGAGGTGTTAAAATATTTATGTATTGTTTAAGTTACTGTATGAGGGTGCCATCTCTTTCCCTGGAGCACTGTGGGGGTCATGGACATGTGAGCCAGTGGAAGATGAGCTCCCCCCTCTTTTGGCCCATGTACACCTCTGTGTGCCCATGCACACGCCTGCGCTGGTGTTAAATTGGTGGGGTGTTAAATGTTTCGCTTTTCCAACCATCAGTTTCAATTGAATTTCATAAGCCATTAAAGTTCTCCGCTGCTTTCTTTGCTGTTCCAGTTATGTGAGCTCCAGCCATTTAGCTGCGGGTCCTGAGGCATGATTGCTCTGTGGAGCAGCAAAAGTAAATTGGTTGCTGATGTAAAATCTTTTATGTGTACATGTATATATATATAATTTTTTTTTGATCTAACTCACTCTGAGTGATGCTACAGTGTTGAGCTGATGATGTGAATCTTCAGCGTTGGCTTTTTCTGGTCCAGTTCTGGATCCCCCCCGAGAGCATCTCTTTTAAAAAGCTTTTGTGCCTGGTTTGAATGGCCAAGACTTATGTGTAGAGGAAGAAGATTTCTTTTGTTGTTTATATAGTTATCTTTAGAATCATGGTGGAAAGATTGGACTGGGGTTTGGGTTTTTTTTTTTTCCCTGTAGAAATGTTTATGAGAATGATAGTTATTTGGATCAAAGGAGATCTTTTGGCAGTCCTCTGACTTTGATTCAGTACTGGCAGTGTGACAAATAGTGAAAAAGCAATCATTTCCCCTTCTCCCACTTTTATTCTCAGGATAAATGAATGGTTAAGATCTTTGTGCTCCAAAATAATTGCTCATAGCTCTTACCAAAAAAAAAAAAAATCAATCCATAACATTCACCCTTTAAATGGATTATTTGATCTTTTCTGTTGGTTTGTGTTTTGCACTGTTGAGTGTCTTTGCTGCCAGTCTGAGGCTAAACTGGACAGTTGATGTGGAGGCTTTGTAGGTTGGATCTGTGCAAGGGAAAACTGGCTGAGTAATTTGACTGCTTTGGAAGGCAGTTCCCATGGCAGGAGCTGAGCAGTAGGGGTGCAGCAGGGCCATGCTGCCATGGTCCACTGGTAGAACTCTCCTGCACAGCATAAAGCTAAAGAATTGGCCAAAATACGGAATGAATGGAAAAGAAGAGTAGTTTTAAATTTCTCTGTGATTTTAAAGTAGCTCAAGCATCTTCTCCATTGGGTAGAAGGGCTGTGTGTTCCTCCTCCAGCTGCCTGGGGGTTGATGAACAGAGGGAGGTGTCCACCTGTGCTTTGCCAGCATTTTTCTTTTTCCTCTCTTTCCTTGCTTTTATGGCAGTGGATGTGAGGATGACCTGCTGTATTTTACATATTTTCTCCCCTCCTTGGTGCTGTGCATCTGGCCTTGGGGCTGCTCGGGGGGATTGAGCTGCCTGCCCAGCCCCAGTACTGTGCACTCCACCTTCCTGGGGCATTAACCTGCCATGATTTTCAGGAAAGCCAAGCATAAAAGATTAGGCTGGGCCTGTACTCCTTGTTTGGGAATAACTGCAGGGGTTTCATTACTTTTTTTTTTCCCTTTTTTTTTTCTGTTTCTCCTCCCATCCTACTAATTGGTGCTCTCAGCCTCAGCTCCAGTTTAATGAAGGCTGCTGCCTGGGAATCACTGCAGACAGTTATGGAAATGCATTTCGGTGCTTAAATCTGTTGTATTTTTTTTTTTCTGTATGCGTTTATTCCTTCAAAATGGGTAACTACGCCTTGCATTCCCGCTGGCCCAGGATGATTATTTTCCATGAGCCCTGCAGTGGGTTTCTGGGCACTGCTGCAGCAGAGAGGGTAAGGCAGGGGATTAGTGATGAGGAAGCCCAGCCCTGCTGCCCACATTGAGCTGAGCGAGCACCATTTTCGGTCTGTTTGCTCCACGATCCAGATGGGGCCTCTGGATGCTGGGGATGAGGACTGGTAGAGCATCCCACTTCCCTCCTGGCCAGGGAAGGAGAGCATCCCTCCTTTTGGAGAGAGACCATTTATCCAGAAGCCTTTCCAGGTGGGGATTTCCAAGGTTCTGGGTGGAGGATATTTTGCATTTTTGTCTGCAGGGAAAAAAACATGATTCTGAGCACTGCTGGTGAGGGGGCATCCCAGTAGGAATGCAAACCCTGCTGAAAAAAAGGAAGAATTAGAAACCCTACTTTGTTTGGGTGGAGGCTTAATCGTCCAGGCTGTGTCAGTCGCTGCACATGACTACAAGTACATGGTGCTCCAAGACCAAGAGAGAGTGCCCAGGGGCTCCTAAAAATGGCTGTGAAAGGAAAATAAGTGCTTGCGTTTAAAGAACAACATGGGATATTGTTTATTTGTGCTCCTAATTAGAGGGAGATGCAAGCACTCTGATTCCTGTATTTCAAGAGCAACGTTCAGCCAGCATGATGGACAGGGAAGATGAGAAGAGAGCCAAAAGCAGCAAACCCATGAAGCAGAGCTGGAGACAGCTTTAGAGCTAGGAACATAATTGCCTGAGGAGTCTGCCAAGGAACCAGCTGCTGTAAATGAAAGAATAACTTCCATGGCTTGGCATCTGTCTGCCATCCAGGGAGGGGAGGAGGAGGAGCTGCACGGAGGGCTCCAGCTGCAAAATGGGTACCTTCAAAAAAATTTGGTCCATGCTGGTATTTTTCTATGGGGGAGAACGAACCTGTTGGAAGGAGGAAAGGTGGGGGTCAGTGTGCCTGTCTTGTGGGCTGTTTGACCCTATTCTGGGTGTTTGACATCAGTGTTGTGTGGTTGGTTGGCTGCTGGGAAGATCCGGGTGCTGTGGCAGCTTAAGCAGGTGGTGATAAATGAGGAGGATGTGACTGGGCTGAATTCTGAGCCTTTTGGGCCCCCTTTGTGCCCAGAACCCTACAGAGTGCTCTGTTTTCCATGCATGGACAAGCTCAGTTAATTTTTAAAATAAGTGGCTATATGTGACTTGTCTGAGGTCAGGTCACCCTTGGCAGTGCTCTAGTTTAGAAAGCCAAACTGGAAAGTTTCTGTTATTTTTCTCCCCAATTTATTTTTACAATTACTATGAAAATAATTGCAGTCCTAGCAAAGGTGAACAGCTGGGTTTGACATGAGCAGTACATAAACAATATCCATCATTTATGTGGTGTAAATTCTCTGCCACACACCATATTCCTGAGGCTGCGTCCTAAGGGAAAAAGGAAAAAAAAGACTTCATTGGGAAGGGGAGCAGAAAATCAGCTGGGTCCTTATGCCTTGAGTACATGTGGATAACAGCAGCAGTGTTGGCAGCAGGGCTGCAATCTCCTTTCTGCTTGTGCTTGAACCAAACACCCCAGAAAGAAGGTGATAATAATAGTGCTGCACGTGGGGCATCTTCAGAGCCATGCAAGTGGTGCTGCCCAGTGGGCATAAACATAATGTGCCTCTCCCAGCTGGGAAATCAAGGCAGGGAGCAGTGATTAGAAATTGTAGGGGAAGTTCATGTGATTTCAGGCCAGGATAGTGCTGTTTTTAAAGCTGGGAGAGGAAGGATATCTTTGTTCGTGTGTTAGACTTTTTTTTTTACTATTTTAATAACCTGTGTTTTCTACTCTTATTTGGCTTTAATCAGTGGAGGAGACATTTAACATGCTCCTTGGGTACACAGGGATGAAATGGAGGTGGAAGGGGCATGGAGGGCTTGGGACGGGGGGGCATCCCTGGTATCCCAAGGAACCTGGCAGGGAGCAGGGTGGAAATGGAAGGCAGCTGGGGGTGAATTCAGCCCCTGCCCCTGCAGGCTGCCTGCCTGTCCTTGTTTGTTAGCTGGTTATTTTGCCTCAAAATAACAAAGCTTTTTTTGCAGGCAGGGGTGGGGATGAGGCCTCTGTATTGCTGCAGCTTGGGGACACAGTCAAGTGCAAGTCAGAGAGCCACATCATGTTGAGTTCTGAACGACTCTGCTTATTAATATAATAAACCAGAGGAACATGCTGTCATGGTAGTCTCTGCAGCGAGAATCCAGGGGGTTATTTTAACCAAAGCACATTAAATCTTTCTGTCTCCTGAAAATTGCACCCTGGAGGTATGGGCTGGAGGGTGGGAACATTTACCAAGGGCTTGCAGGAGCTTTTATGCATATCGTGGTCTCCAGAACAGTGCTTTGCTTGTCTGAGGTTTTATATCTTTCCATCACTATAGTTCCTCAGACATGATAAGAAGGAAAGCAGTCTCTCTTTTCTTTTCCCCCCTCTCCTTCATTCCTGAGTTTCAAGATGAAGTTTTCTCTGCTGTAGCACTGATGCAAGACCTTTTCTTCAGATGTACTATATGAAAACATGCTGTCATCCTCCTTGAAAGCTGTAAAGTGTATGCATATATATGTATATTCTATATATACACACGCACACACTGTAGAGAGATGCATGTGTGTATGTATAAATTTTTTTTTCTTTCTCTCTCAGAAAAAATAGGCCTTTCTCGTCTCTTTAACAAAAGCTGAGTGTTTGTTGGATGAGGGAAGATAAAATTCTCCCCAGCGTCCCCTGATGGGCTCACAGCTCTATCTGCTGGGACTTCAAGGGCAATAGCACTTCCCTCCTGTAGCCCTGGCACAGGGATTTGGGTCACTGGGTGACCAGGGAGGTTCACCAAACCCTTGGAGAAGACCTGACGTGGGGTTAGTTAAGGCAACAGCCCATCAGCCCAACCCTGAGAGGCCAGGAAGTCTCTAATCCCACATGGAGACCGTCGTGGCTTCAACCGGCCCCACCACCAAGGGGCTGCCTGCTGTGGATGGGGCTTTCCAGGAGGCTCCAGACCCTGACAGGGAGGGAGATGGAAAGAAAAAAAGGCAGGTTTCTTGGAGACAGCAAGTTGAGGGCAGTCCCTGCAGGTTCCTCTGAGGTGTTTCGTGTCACCCCGTGTGCCAAACACGGAGCGTGTTGGGCTGCTCTGGGTTGCTGTGCTTCCAAGTGGAGCAGCCCCCGGTGGTCTCCCCTTTGGCAGCCTCTGGTGTAAAATGTGCCCCCATCTTCCTGTGTTTGCCAGGTGTTGGCTTGGCAAAGAGGCAGATTTCTCTTCTCTTTTTGGAATCACGGGGAGGGTTCAACACGTCATCTGAAATAGCTTTTGTGCCTCAACAGGGGGGTTCCTTGAGGCAGTGATTGACTCTTTCTTTCAAGCAGTGGCGTTTTACCTGGGCAAGCAGCCAGTCAGTATATTCAGCACAGTAGAATTCTGCCTTGCATTAAAAGGAGGTAGTTGCAGATCCTCCTTTTTTTGTTTTTTCCTCCCTTATGATGATGTCATTTTGCTTTGTGCCCTCTACCATCCTCCAGCTGCTTCTTGGAAAAACTTTCATTAGATGGGCACTTAGTTTTGTAGAAATGGCCCTTGCAGGACCAACAGGTGAATAATCTGGAGTCCTCAGCTGCATGATGCTGGGCAGCTGGAATCTCCTTTAAGTGAGCCTAAAATGAAGGTTTAATGATTTTTTTTTTTCTTTTCAATGAGGAATCCTAGAATCATAAAATGAGTGTGTGATAACAGTGCAGGCAAACTGAAAGTGAAGAAGATACTGGGATACTAGCAAGATATCTAAAGAGACCAGGAGAGAGGGATTTCCAAAGCAGAAACAAACTGTTCTTAGTTTTTAGTCTTTCATGCCAATTGAACGTATTCATGAAAATTGCCTCAATTTAACTTCAGGGAAGGAGAGAAACTACAGGGCTGGTGTAGCAGAAAGGCTGCATCCTGTTTTAGGAAGTTTGCTGTACTTCAGATTTTCACCTAGAGGTTTTTTTATTTCGTTTATGATACTTTCTACCAGCAGTTTTCCACACCTGCTTCTTTTCAAAAACCACTCTGCAAGCTGCAGATAAAAAAGATACTAAGCACAGTTATCCCTGTGCTGCAGGCAGAAGGAACTGGAAGGGATGTGCAGTAACTTTGGACCTTGCCAGAGCCAGGGGTGGAGATGAGCCTTTGGCTCCTGCATCCCGTGCAACGCCGCACAGCCCTGCCTGGGTGATGACTCCATCCTGCAGCATCCACTGGAGCAGGAGGGGCTGGGCTGGTCATCCTGCTTGACTCCACCTGGGTGATGACTCCATCCTGCAGCATCCACTGGAGCAGGAGGGGCTGGGCTGGCCATCCTGCTTGACCACCTCATTTCACGTGCCTGCTCTCAGCATGTGTGACTTACCCCCGTGTGACAGGCAACGAAAGCTGCGGTGAATATCTTGGATTAGATATACCTTGTATAGCTAAAGGCATGAAATGTTGATGGACTTGGCTACTTGTCGGGCCTCTCTTGCCATTTGAGTCATCTGGAGTTGGATATCTCCCCGCTCTGGGCATTGCTTTTCCCCTCTAGCATTTTCTCCCTCCTCTTCCCCTCTCCATTGTTAACGTGCTCACATTCAGGTGGGATTTAAGAAGCACTCGCCTGGCTTTGCATGAACAGGCAAGTTCTGCTCAGGTCATCGAGGTACATGAAAACATTCCAAGAGCCTGCCAGTGCTGCTGGTGTTACCTCTTCCTTTGTGAGGTCCATGCCCAGCAAACCCGTGTGAGTCACTGCCCTCTCTCTGGGACAGGCTTGCTTGGGCCCACAGGGATGGGGGATCTCTTGGCACCTGGAGTGAGATACCTTGTTGGTACAGCAGCACAACCTCTGCCTGTCCTCCTCTAGCAGCTACAGAAAGTGACCACGTAGGCACAAGCCTGATTTTATTTTATTTTTTTTTTCCCCCCAGGAGGTTTTGATGCTTGAAATGCAGGGACAATGTTTCCCTCCTGGTACCTGGAGGAACATGGTCCTCTGCAGTAAATTAGCAACACTGCCTTGCCTTCTGCTCAGGAAAGGGCTTCAAGGTATTTCATTGTGCTTCTTGTGTACAAACAAGCAGGAGGCTGTAGTTTCTGGGGCTACTAGAGCCTCCTTTATATTTAGAAAAATCAAAGTCCTTAGGAAAAAGAATAATAGACTGTCAGATTTTCGTAGCTTCCCTTGCACAGTGTGGCTTTGTTTGGGGTGATCACGATACGGACAGGCACAACTCCTGCAGCATCCTTAGGCAGAGGCATCAAAGTTTGCAGGGTATGGCTTGTAGATTTTAAGGTCTTGCAGCCCAAAGGCATTTCTTTTCCATCTTTGCAAATGTTTCTGATGCTGTATAAATACTGTCTCCCAGGTTTACCAGCAGCTAACATTATCACATGCTTTCGTTTAAAGCAAAATCAGAGTGCCTCTTTTATATCTCTAAGAGAATTGTGAAAGCCTTTGCAGCGTTGCAAACAAATGGGGATTGACAGTTATTAGTTTATGACCTAACTGCTCTGACAGGGTTTGATGCAGAGGGATTTTCAGGGATTGACTCAGAGGCATCCCTCGTGGGTGGCTCCCCAGGGATGCTGAATCCACCCAGCCATTTATTTGGTCCCCAGGAGTTCTGGGTTCTGGGCACTGAAGGTGCTGATAGGGGGCAAAGAGGGCAAGTTGCCCAGCAGAGACCTGCTGTTTGCAGCAGATGCTGAAAAGGGGCCTGAGAAGGTGGATTTTTTTTTTTTTCCCCCCATGGCTTGTTTGGGGCTGTTTGAGAGCAACACAGAAACTGCAGGATTGTTTTGCACATGTTGCAGGTCACTTCTAGCAGTTTTCAGCAGGCATTTAGCACCTAATATGTGTATAAAAATTTTGAACTAAGTCTCTAATTGAAGGACTTAATTTTTTGATTACTCTTCACTTTAAACAGCCTGTTCCCTTGCTGTGGCTCGGGTGTGCAGTGTCTCTCCTGTGTGAGGCAGGTTATAGAGCTCATTATATCTAAATACAAGCAGCATCTGCCGGCTGCAGGTTCAGGCAGGACGGGCCCCTCTGCCCTGTCTGCAGGCACAGTGTGGGCCACGTATGACATTCCAGAGCCCTGCCTGTCACGTCCAGCATATGCCACTACAGCCTCTAAATGTGATGGTTTTAATCTGTCACAGCTGTCAGTGACTCAAATCAGTCTCCGGTGCCGTTAATCCATCCCGGGTGGAGATCCCAACAAAGCTTTCTGGTAGCTGGGAGAAGTTTTCTCTCTGGTTCTACGGAAAGAGTGACAAAAGCATTGCTGGTCACAAGTGAGTGTGGCTGATTCCCAGGGCAGGCTGCTGTTCATGTCTCTTTCTGGGCACGGTAAGCTTTGCACTGCAGTCACTGGGATGCCAGCAGGGAAAGCAGGGCATTGCCTGGATCAACCAGCCCCCTCTGCTGCCTCCCTGCATCCCGTGATGCTGCGGAGAACCGGGAGTTAAATGTTCTTAACTCAGCTAGAAAAGGCAAAGCGATTATTTCTTTGGCACGCAGTTATTCCTCCTGCTTCTCCTCGCTGGTGTTTGGGTTGCTGGTGAAGTCTCTCTCCTCCCCGGGTGTAGGAGCAGCGTGAGGATGGGCAGGCACGGGTTGTATTGCTAAGCAACCCCTCCGGAGCGCCGTCCCCACCGCGCATCCCTTCCCATCGTCTGCTGGATTCTGGTCTTGCAGAGCCATCGATACCATTGATTAGGGGAGATTGCAGTGATTGTGAAGTTAAGCAGGAAATGGCTTTGCCTGTTGCTGGCGGGAGGCCGTGGCACAGGAATTCTCTTCGCGGGGAATTGGTGCTCGTGGCTATTGATCAGCAAACTCTTTGCTTTGCGTTGAATGTCACTCCACTTAGTTCATAAATTTATGGATGACATTTTGGATTTGCCACAAACTTTCCTGCTTTCTATGTTTTTGGTGGGGTATTTTTGGATACTTTGACTAAAATGGCAATGTGATCTGGTATGAACAAAATGGAGATATGGGAAATAAAATCCTAGCTTTGTCACTTGCATTTATTCTACATCTCTAAGAGCAGTGTTTAGCATACCTCTGCTTTCTAATTTTACTTTTTAACATGGTTTGAAGCCCAGGGAGACTCATTATATGCCAATATAATGATATTGGTAAAATACTGGCATTTGGCAGTGGTTATCAGATAACTTTCATCTTCCATGTGCAAGCGCACAGTAAACGCACACATTTAATACTTTGGAGGCAATTCTAGTCTTTCAGATATACGCTGGGTAATTGAAAACAAATGTTAGCTTCTCTTTAATAGCACCTCACAGTAGTCACAGTGCAGCGGGACCGAGTTTGCAGTTTAGTGTTCTTCAGAGACAGCTGCAGTGCGCGGCTTCCGAAATCTGAGCTGACTTAGAGCGTGGGGATCTCCCTCTGTAAAATGCATTATTGCAGTGGTTGGAGAGAGTTTGTTGTGTGTGCCCCTCCAGGTCACGCCTGACCCGTTGAAATCGGATGCCCTCCTTGCAGCCAACAGACTTCCTGGGCTGAAACGTGGCAAAAACTTTGGTAGCAAAGGCTCTGGTGTGGCTCCTTGCGGCTGGGAGATGGTTGCTTCATGTGGCCTTGGGGTGGTGGGACCCGTGGCCCCAGCAGGTTCTGGTCACTCAGGGCCCTTCGTGGTCCACATCCAACCCATGGGGTGCTGCAGCTGTGTTTGTGCTGTGCGAGCAGCGAGGCTGGCAGAGAGGGGCTGACCTGCATTCGGAGCAACGCCAGAGCTGCTGCTTCAGCAGTGATCCTGCACACCCCAGGGGCCACCAGGCTCCACGTGGATGCTCAGCAGTTTTGCCGTGGGGACAGGACTCCAGGGGCAGCTTGGCTTGGCTCTGCAGGAGGATCCATCCCTGGATGGATGCTTTTCACAGGTAACCAAAGGAGAGAGCAGTGCCTTTTGCTCCCCCGCGGCGCGTCGAGTTGTGGCTGGTGATGCTGAGGAGGAGCGTGCCACGTGTGGGATGTGCCTTGTCTAACAATTAGTCATCCTAAAAAGGGTATTCTGGGTCTCTGTTTAATTGCTGCAGAGGAGCGGGTCGCTTCAGAGGGGGTTTGTCCCGCTTTGACCCAGGTGTCTGCACACGGGGGAATGGGATCCCTGTCCCTGTCGAGACCCGAGACTGAGAGTCCATCTGGCCCCCTGAAAGAGCTCAATTTTCCTTGTGCTGATCTGGGCCAGGTATGTAAATGTGATTGGCAAAACAGCAGCAGAGGTGCCTGGGCTCATTTCTGTTTGTATCCATCCGCTAGAGACTTCTTTTTAAGGGTTTTCTGGGCTCCTGAATTGCCATCTTAGCATAAAAAGGGGAATAAATGCTTTCCTTTGCCCTATGCTGCCATTTCCCCAAGACCTGTACCAGAACTGGAAAATTCTTTGCCTGCCATAGTAAAGTTTAAAAACCAACTTAACTTGTGCCTTGCCGTGCACCCTTTTGAGAAGAAGTGCTGAGGATTTGTTCTGTTTGTTCATTAAGTAAAACCAGCAGAGAAAAGGTCTCCTTCAAACGCATTATTTTCTGAGAGTGACATATGCTGTTGACTCACACAAATATGTCCTCTGGAGAGTCCCTCGTGTGAGAAATCTCGGGGCACTTTGTCTTCAGTCCTTAATGAGATTTTTTTTTTTTCTTTCAGCAGAGCTAATAAAAACTGTGATCTTAATTCTCAAAAAATGCAAAAGATGTCAAATTGTACAAATCCAATATTTGGTATGTTAATAACCAAAGTGGCTGTTAGAGGGGGAGCGAAAACATAACCCGAGGAAATGCATTGTCTTCCTGGTGGTGTTTTTCCCCCTGGTTGCTGTTTATTACTATTCTTGTTACCTTGGTAGCAGTTCCTGATGTTCCAGGATAATAACACGCACACAGAAATGTGACAAATGTGTGTATATTGGAGCACGTGTAGGACGTGCAGGTGTAATGAGGCGTATTTCTTTTTTTTTACCTTTTCCTTCTGATGTTCTTGAGGCCATGAAGTCCTCAGGAGTAATTTGCTGACTTTCCTTCTGCCATCATGGGGTGGTGTTTCTGTGCCTCTCCCTGGGATTACCTTTGGCGAGTGTCCTGCTTTAGGGTGCCGGTCGTGGTCCTGCCTACAGGAGCAGAATCAGCATTTTCCCGTTTATTTCAGCTGCCAACTGGCAGCTGCTGTGGCTCGTGGCACTTGTATTTTTGTCCCTCTGTCCTCTGTATCAAGGAAAAAAGCACCTCTGAGGTGACACCCGCTCAAGTCCTTGTCTTGCAGGATGTGTACGAAATGGGTGACTCGGGAATCCCGAATTTTGTCCTGCCTTTGGTCAATCTTTTGGAGAGATGCTCTCAGTTGCCAGCTCTGATGGTTTTAATTCTGCGTTTCATCAAAAAAGTGATTTTTTTTTTCCTCCTTGGATCAATGTGTGGGGCCAGGCCCTGGCTGGAGAAATGGGATGGGGATGGGAATCCCGAATTTTGTCCTGCCTTTGGTCAATCTTTTGGAGAGATGCTCTCAGTTGCCAGCTCTGATGGTTTTAATTCTGCGTTTCATCAAAAAAGTGATTTTTTTTTTCCTCCTTGGATCAATGTGTGGGGCCAGGCCCTGGCTGGAGGGATGGGATGGGGATGGGAATCCCGAATTTTGTCCTGCCTTTGGTCAATCTTTTGGAGAGATGCTCTCAGTTGCCAGCTCTGATGGATTTAATACTGCATTTCAGCAAAAAAGTGATTTTTTTTCCTCCTTGGATCAATGTGTGGGGCCAGGCCCTGGCTGGAGGGGTGGGATGGGGACTTGCTAAGCTGGATTTATCTCGGGGTAGGGAATAGGTAGATTTATCTCGGTGGGTAGGGGGTCTAAATGAAGCTGAAGGGTTTCAAATCCCCATGCACATCCGTTTTGCTCCCCGTTGGGACAGTGGCCGTGTCCTGGCAGAGGGAATTGCCCCGTCAGACAGGCAGTTCCGAGGAGTCTTTTCTGAGCTCGAGGGCACGGCCGGGCCAGGGTGGGTGTCTGAGCCCAAACCAGCAGTTCCCTGGGAATTGCAGTGCATGGAAGTCTTTGGGTGTTTGGTTTCAAGATGCTTCAGTTTGCTGCTCTTCTGGAGTTATGAAACACTGTAAGAATGCTGTCAAATTAATGACTTGGAAAACAAGCTCTCATAATGAAAATGTCAGGGTTTGGAGACCTGCTTGGTGGCTCGGGAGAGTCCAGTGCTTTTTTCCCATTGATTATGAAGGTGCTGGAATGGCTAATTTTGAGCTTTCCTCTGCAATATTTTATGACATGTTATGTACTTGGCAGAACAAACCGGGTCACTGCCTTTACTGTCTGTAACTCTTGGAACTGGAGGGCAACATTCGAAATTTGCACAGAAATTGGAATTTAGCTGTGAGGATTTGAGACACTTATTTTGCTTGGATTATGTTCCTGTTTATCAGCATCGGGAGGTATTTGAGAGACCTAAAAATTGAATTCTAGGTTTTGCATTAAAAAAAAAAATAAAAATTGTTAAAATGAGTTTCTCTTTGTGGAAGTTGGATATTGAGTATAGATCTGATTCTCCTGTGTCTGCAGAAAGAGGATAAAGGATAAACCAAGCTTATTCTTAAAAAGCACATAATAAAAAAAGAAATAAGACTTAAAAAAAATAATCCATTGGACTGCTTTGAATCAACAACACTGAACTGGAACTTCAGAAACTTTTTAGAACAGATTGTGCTGGCTTTCTTTTTATCTCTAAAACTTAAAGAAAAAAAAAGAAAAAGTAGCCACTAATGAAAACACTGAGGCAAACTGTTAACTATCATTTTTGATTAAACCATCTAGTGAGGAGCCTGTGGGAGTTGGCTTGGAAAAAAAGGATATTATTATTACATTGCTTTATAGCAATACCAATTTTTAAGCACAGAATCTGTTCTTTAGGCATGAAGTACTGGGGAGAGCAAAGAAAGTGAAGATTCTGAATTACATAAAGCTGATGAAAATACATTTGTAGGATGATCTTCCTCTGCTGGTGAGAGAGTAAATGCTAATTTACTCTTGCTGTCTAAACTGAGCTGGAGTAACAGGCACACCTGTGGTGAGTGTTACGACCTTTGTGTAGTGCTGCTGGGCTCCCTCCCAGAGCTGGGAGCGTTTCGTGGATCAACAAAGTACTTTCCATTTACATAAAGACTTTTAAACTCCTCTCTTGAATATGTGATTCACTTTGGAGATGTGCAGTTGTCTAACAGAGCAATGGCTGTTGCAGTTAGTAATGTATTTCGAGATCTTTGAGATTGGAAGATGCTATCAAACTCTATGAGGTCTGTTATTTTAATTTTAATTTTATGTTCTGCTCTGTACAGTCCTGAAGCCTAATATATCTTCTATTCTGCTAGAGGGAACCAACTTCTTTTTAAGATTTTACAGGCCGTTTCTGTTGTGCGCTGGAATTCAAATTAGGAATTACTCTGTTCTGTTCAGCAAAGAGGATCTGAGGTTGGGATGGAATGCTAGGCAAGGTTCAGTGGCACTAAAGCCACGAGGGAACTGAGTCCACGGCAGTCAGGCAGCTGCTGGCAGCTCCTTTGCATACGAATCATAGCTGGGATTTTCATTCTGGGTCTTAGAGAATACAGGCCCCTTTCGTGTAATTTGATGTTCCTTCTAAACAAAGAGTCCTCTTCAGTCCTCTTTCCACACCATTCTCGGGGAACAAAATAGTTTAGTCAAACCTTTCCTTGGCTTTGCCAAGAAATACAAGGGGTGGCTCCTGGTGTTCGATGACAGCCTTTGGGGATGGTGGATATTTGCCTGACCACGATGCATTGATCCACATTGATCTTGGAAAACTGATGAGGGGCCCAGGCTTGGGTGGTCCATGCACATGGAATCAGCTGCAATCTTATCTCAGTTTAATTGATTATTGAAGGCTTTTCTGGCTGGAATGAGCTCTTACTAGGTTTGGCCTTTAATGGGAGCACAGCTACCTGAGGGCAGAGCTGTGATGTTACAGCTCCTGAATGTTTTCTGGCTCCTCCTTTCCCCTCTTAACGCTGCTCAAGGTGACTGTCAAACCCACAGGCTTTCCTAATGAAACGTAGAAACTGTGTAAATATCTTTTTTTTTTTTCCTGTCTGTTCTTTTTATCTCCTATAATTGTTCCCCTTAGGATTGGCTGCACGATATTAAAGAAGATTTTTCTCGTGCAATTAGTTTCAAAATGGCATATTCTGCCCGCACTTCAGTCTCGTGCTGTGGAGGGAGGTGGCTGTGGGCCAGGAGAGACCTTGGCAGTGCTCCTGGAGGGGCTCTTTGTGAGGACACGTGCCAGGTGTGCCTCCCATCCCACGTGTGCTTGGGTGTTTACAGGTGGGTGTTCACCACCCATCATCCCTGGGGTGGGCTGATGCGTTCCCATGGGATGAAAGGCAGCAGCATGGGAGAAAAATAAGGTCCTAAGCACCTGAATCCCATTACAGTCTGCAGGGCTTCAGCCAACCTGCTCTGGTGAAGCCCAAGCTTGTGATATTTGAGCACCTCAAAGCCAGTTCCTCGCTGTCGCATCGTTGGACGCGCAGCAAGGTGGGCTCTGGGTGGGAGGTTTGCTGGTTGTTCACTCCTTTAAAAAACTGAAGTAGGTCTGTGCAACTTGTGCAAGCCTTTCTGGGCTTCTGGCTTGTCTGGGTTTTGTCACCAATTCAATGTGGATGAACCAAGCACGGAAAGAGCCGAATGAATTTATGCGGATCAGATTTTCAGAGAGGCTGACAGCAAGAGGTAAGGCTGTTAGAGCTGTTCTGCTGTTTCCAATGGGTTTCGTTTGCCCACCAGCTCTGGACTTTTCTGGTTTTCTTGAATATATCCCACCTGCTGTAAGGCAATCTGGCTTTGTTTTAATAAATGCTATGGAGCTCTGTTCTGTAGCTCCACAGCAACATAAGAAAAACCCATTCCCAGCTTTCAGCAAGCCTGCAGAGACCCCGAGTTGCTGTGGGTTGTGTTCTTGCATGCACCACTGTGAAATTAAAATACCAAAAAGTAAAAAAAAAACCCAACCAACAACAGCCATACCAAGCCTTGCTCCTGTCTTGTTCTGCTAAGTTACAGTAGTGGTAACCAAAAATGTTCTTTTCAACTGTGTTCCGCTGAGAAAAGCAAAGCTAATAATGTTGCTTTTTAAGGAGTTTTTACACTGTGGATGTTCTCTTGCACTGATCTAAAGTTTGGACTGCCAGCTGTGGGAGAGAATATTTATTTAATAAGCCACCACCATCATGAAATCCCTTTGGACTTATGGAAAAGGTGTGTAGAATAGAAATTAAATGTAGCAGAGGTAAACAGAAATTTAATAAGGTTCTATAGGAATTCCTGTGCAAACCTAAGGAGTTTAATAGAAAAGGAGTTATTTTAAGAGGTTATTTTTAATCATCCTCTGGAACTCTACAGCACGTTTTTAATTAAATTATGTAGGATGGGTAGGAAAAAAAACTAAGGAAAGATGACTAATTTTTTATTAACTTTTATTCACTTTTTCAGAAAATGAATTAAGTTAATGAGTCATTTCTGTTTGTGTCGTCTTGGTGAAAGCTCGTATTTACAAAGTTGAAACTGTGTCCTGTATGTCCAGTCAGTTCTGCCTTTCCACCCCTTTGGTTATTCCATGTCCCAACATGGTCTCTCAATGGGAAGATGAACTTACAGAAAACATGAGACTGTAGGACGCTAAGCCCTGCTGACCCTTTGATTTATTGTGGGCGCATGAGGGTTTTTTAGCTTTTTTTTTTCTTTATTCTAATTTGCGTAATTCTCCCGGGAAAGAGGAGAGTCCTGAATTCCAGGTTCCTCCAGTCTGGTTTAAGATGGGTTTCTAAAAGAACCACCATCAGCATATGGAGCCATATGGACCCACTGGCTTTTTTTTTTTTTTTTTTCTGGCCCTTTTGTGGCCTTATTGGATTGGATTTGCTACGCTGCTTTAATAACTGCAAAAATGCAGTAATTAAAGAAAACTTGAGAAAGGCATCAACCTTTTGGACACTGGTAATTTTTTGCTAGGCCGGGTAATAATTGCACTCACATGGGCCATTGCTCTCTTAAATGAAATTTCATCCTATGCTTTGAGAAACGCTTGATGTTTCCTTCATTGTGAGAGAAACCAAGGCCACAGATACCCTCTTGAAAATGGCTTTATTAATTAGTCCCACGAGGCTCATCAATGTTGCTGGTGTCTCCATTAGTTACATGCAGAAATAAAGACAAATGGCTCTTGTTTATAGCCCCAGGAATGCATAAATCTTGGTTGTTTATGGCAGAAGGCAACACGAGGGCGCGTCACGTTACAAGGCTTTTTGTTCGATTTAGGGCGCGTTGCCTTCCTCTGCGGTCACGAATTTCAGTCCGAAATGTGTGGATGGGTGCAGCGTACCCAAAGGTGTTCCCACTGCTGTGTTGGCCGTGGGGGTTGGAAGTGGCTCTTCCATGGGACGGGGGAGCTGGAGGGTGCAGCTGGGTCATGGGAATGTCTCTGTGCCCACGGTGAAGGCTGTTGAGCCTTGGTCCTTGGCTGCGGTGGGGAGGGATGGACGCGCTGGCCGAGCGCTTCCCCTTTGCTGCAGAACTCAGCTTTTGCCCTGCAAAAGGTCAGACCGTCCTCACAGAAAAGCTGTTTTGGTTGAAGGACATCTCATCCTCTGGGCTTCAGCCTCTCGCTTCTCCTCCTCTTCATGGCCTGTGCTGTCCTGCATCCTGCCCCGCATCTCATTTCATCTCGCACAGGTGGTACCTCATGGCACAGTAGAAATGCTGGTTGGAAGGATCTTCGGGGGGTTTCCAGCCTCCTGCCTGGAGGACAGATGCCCACGTGGGCAGTGGCTTTGCCGAGATGAGCCCCCAAAGCCCCTTCATGTGGAATTGCAATTCATCCCCTCCCTGGGGCCCCTTCCTGTGCTCTCTCTGAGGGAAAACCTTCCTGACCACCAGACTAAGTCTTCCAAACTGTAACTTGTGGCTGACGCTGCAGTTTTCCTGACAGATCCCCTTTTGGGATCACTCCTTCTGGTCTTTATTGCACTCAAATCAAGCTGGTTCTTCTCCCTCTGGTCCCTGCTGACCCATTATCACCTCCCCTCGTGCCTGCTGAGGCTCCCCCAGGCCAACAGGGTGAACAGTACATCATTTCCTAAAATGATCTTGGGTTTTCAGCTGTCACGGCTCACGCCTGTTTGCCCTCCCCTTGCAGCCCTGCTCATCCTTCATTGCTGGTCTTAGGAGAGCCCCGTTGGGGAGGAGCTGCCTGAGGATGCTCACGTGGCTCTGTTGGTCGTCTCACCAGAAGGATGGGTTTTTCTAAAAGGGTGCAGATGGGTACTTTTGAAAATCAGTTTGGTTGTCTGTCTTAGAAAATGTTGGGTTGATTTTTCTCCATGACTGAGCAGTGCTTCACGGAATTGGACCTCCTGGAAATCAGTAATGCAGCAGGAGAGGACGCTGGCTGCTCAAACAATCACTCATTCCTCAAACTGTGCAGGAAGGAATTTCCTCTTACTTTTGAGGGAGAGGAAAAACCACTCTGTGTAGCTTGTTTTAACAGTTGATGTAATTAATTCTGCTCTTTTAGCCGGGCTTGCTATTTTTGTCGGCCCTGGACTTGCGTGCTGCCGTGGTTGCAGCTCTGGGGCAGACCTCCTGTTCCTCCCAGTCCCGAGTGTGAGGTACAGCTCTAATTATATTTACAGTTAATTCACGGGTCAGCGAGCGGAGCTTGGGGCCAGTTTCACAAGTGCTTCGCTTTGTTATCAAACTGCTAATAAATGTGGTGAGCCATCGTGAGCGAGCGCGGGCAGCAGAACGTGAACAACGGTGGGAACTTGTGTGGTCTCAACTCGGCGCTGCTGCAGCAGCTGATGGGCAGCAGAGCCCCACCCAAGGAGCAAAGATGGTGTTTTACAGGAAAACGATTTAGTTTTTGGGTCGCTGCTCCCTTTTGAGTGTGTGATGGTTACTGAGGTGGTTTTGATGGAGGGGAGGAGGAGACTGCCTTGCGTTCTAAGCTGTTAGGCTGTGGACAAGAGATGCGCGTTAAGTTCTGCGCAGTGCCTGGGCTTTGGGTTTTGGCGGGCGCTTCATCTGGGCGTGTGTCAGTTCTCCAGTCGTAAAGCAGAGGCAATGTGTGCACAATCAGGCTGCCATCCGAAATCCTGCCTGGCTGCCTCCAAGCCAGGTGGAGGTGACCCCTGCAGCTGACAGCTCCGGCTGCCTCCTCTCCCCCTGCGTGGCCAAGGGCAGCCCAGCTGGCTGGGCCACCACGAGCCTTCTGCCTTCCCACACCAGGCTGGCAATGGCTGGGATGGGCAGCAGGGCCAGGGGATGCCACCAACCCTCCCTCCAAGTTGTTTTGTTGGAGCATGTTAAGCCAAGGTAAGCCCTGTGCTCTGTGCGCCTCTGGATCTGTGTTAGTTCCATCCCTTGGTTGTCCTTGCTGTCCCTTAAGTTTCCCCATGGTGAGATGGTGGCTCTGGAGGGGAATGTCCCAGAATCTCTCCCTTCCTTTCCTGCAGTTGCACCTGTTCATGGCAGTTCCCCAGCTGGAACCTGATTCTGTGCAACCATTTTCAAAGCAAACTGTAGAAACAAGGAATAGTGGGAGAAGAGGTGGTTTGGATGATGGGAGACTTCTGTGCACATCTGTCTGACCTAACTGACTTAAATTTCCCTCCAGCACCACCATCTGTAAAGGCTGAGGCTTCTTCCTTCTCCTGTCTCCCCAAAGCCCTCAGCACATTTCTCCATTAGGTTTTCTCTTTTCCAAGCTCACCAGCTGGAGCTGACGGGATTTCAGGCCAAGCAATGCCAGCCTTGCCCATCAGTAGGAGCATCTTAAGGGTGGTGCATCTTTCCTGATTCCCCACTGTTGAAGCTGGGACTAACTCTGGAATTTTGTAGCAAACACCACAACTGAAGTCACGTTACCAAACTGTTCAATTTGCTATGGAAATGTTTCCAGTCTGATGGAGAGTCCCATGCACCAGGGAGGAGGAGGAGGAAGGATTTGGTACAGCCTGGCATTTGGAAAAATCATTGATTTGCCCTTCAGGGATAGTGGATATATAACATGGCATTGTTATGCCTTGCTTTCCTTCCAGGGATAGGCTGTGTATCGATTGGAAGCTCATCTGTATTTTCAAATGTCTTAGCCAGGCTGTAGGTGTTGAAGAGTTTTTCAGAGAGTACAGCAAAATGTCAAAGTTATTTTGTGCATTAATATCTCTCCCTCAACAAAAAATTCCCCCCTGCCTTGCCTCTGTGGTGTGGATGTTGATGTTTATATTTTGACTGTTTTTTTAGGCTACTGAGCCAGATCAAAGGCAGAACTTGGACATAGGCAGTAGGCAAAAGCTGCCCATTAAGAGATATGGAAGTCGTGCAGCTTTTCTGCGATGTAGGTCTGCAAGAAGGGTAAAGCCCTGTAGGAATCCCCAAATCCACTCCTGGCTGCTTAGAGTGAGCACATAATTTAGGTCAAATTGTGCTAAAAGTGAAGAAGAGCCCTCTCTGTCCCTGGTTTTTTGGCTTTTCCACTGAGTTTCATTCTCCTGCACCTGCCATGGCTGTTTGGCATTTCTTGGGAACCTAAAGGTAGTGTGTCCTTGGGCAGGAGGTCGCTGTGCTCCTGCCCACCTGCCTTGTGCTCACGGGGCTGGTGTTACCCACTGCTCAGAACTGAACACAGTGCAGTTTTCCTGCACTTTGGGGCTTTTTGCATCCCTCACTAATACACCAGCTTACTTGGCGTGATAAAATGCCAAGATGGAGTTGCAGGGAGGCATAAAAAATGAACTCACCTTATCCAAAATTGTTGCTCTGCGTTTGCATTTCCATGCGGGTTGCCAGCCTTTGGTTCCCTGCTGGGTTTTATCCAGTTATTACCTATTGCATTTTGTCAGGGTTGGATTTGAAGTGGGGTTTGAATGGCATTGCCCTGTGTGTGCTGACAGAGAAAGGGCCAACGCCTCAGGTGCACTGATGTCCCATTTCAGAAAGCACTGGCCATGGATGTGCCCACCTGTGAGTTCCTGCAGAGGAGGAGGGGGCAGAGCCGAGGCTGGAGCAGCTGCTGTTGAAGCTCTCCATCTGCAGACAGCTGGTGGGGCTGGTTGACATGTGTTATGTCCCCATGGACCAGCTCTAAGCAGCTGTCATGGGAAAGAGTGACCTTTTTTCCTCTCTTTCCTTTTTTTTTTTTTTCTTCTTTTACTTTTTCCTTTCTTTTCTTCCTCTATCCTGCTCCAGAAGCAAACCATTGCGAGTCACCAAAGGGATGGGGCTGGCAGCAAGCTGTACCTGCTGTATCACCAATTATGGTTAGCCATCACAGAGGGAATTATATTGGGAAGGCAAGCTCTGAGCCATCGAGTCCTCACTGTTATTTAAACTCTTGAGGTGCTTGTGCTGCTCTTGAGAGTCAGAGTTGTGCTCTTAAATCACCTTGAATCCTTTTGGACAAAGCAGCTATTAGAGCTGGGGGCTTTCTTACAGGACCTCGTATGCGTGAGGTTTCCCTGTGATGCACAGAGGTATTTGTAGAGTTGTAGCTTGTATGTTTTAATGGAAGAGACATGGCAATGATTAATAACTTGGTCAGCCCGTGCTGGCCCTTCCACTTCTAAGGCAGCAGAGGGTGGAAGATGCTGTGCAGAAAAACACATCTCCTCTTGGGATGCTGGGCTGGGAATGCCTGGTGAGGCTGGACAGAATACTGTGTAAATGGTGTAATAATGCTGCTTAACTGAGGGGTTCACGTACCTGCAAATAAAAAGTTCGGACTTGCTTCGGAACCTCTGTAAAACCCGAGGCACTCTGAGTTCTTCCCAGATTTCAAAGCTCTAAGCACACAGCAGACTTGTTTAATAAGCTCAGGTCCTTAATTGTGAAGCGCCAGGACCGTCCTCGTGTTGTGAGTGTTGCAGGTGGTGTAGGATGACGGAGACCTGGTGTTGTGGGTGCTGGAGGTGCTGGAGAGCAGGTGCTCCTCAGCCAGAATCCAGAATCCAGTGCAGCATCCCCTGCTCTGAGAAGGTGCTGGACTAGACCTGCCCCTGTGCAAACTCACAGCTGTATTGTCACAGGGGAGAGCTTTGCATCAGAATTCCTGAGAACATGGATAACATCAGGGATTATGGCCTCGGTCAGTGGGTAGCAATTAAGGGGTGTCAAGATCATTATTGCGTAATTAATCTTAATCTTTCTACTACTGTATGTACTTAACAAACTCACACAGAAGCAGGGATCCGTGCCCTCGTTTTGACACTTGGGATAATAGAGGCCAGCAATAAACTTGTTCACTGCACGCTTCTCTTTTTCCTTGTAAGTAAATTCTGAGCTCAAACAATTGAAAATTACCTTAAAATTTATTCCCAGGAGAAATCACACCGAGACTGATGAGACTAAAAAGGAAATGCAGTGCTGGCTCTCGGGCTCTGGCCTGCAATAATTGTTTGCCTCTGAGTTACTGATTGAAATGGAAGGTAGATATTTGAAAGGAAATACAGAACTTTTAATGTTTTGCTCATGTTTGTGAGCATTCCTGAGTTAGCAAATCACCAGGAAACTGGCTAAAAAGAAGTGATTTCTTAGCAAATGAACTGTTAATTGTTGAGCTCCTGTGTATATTCCTGTAATTTTAAAATCGTGTTGGCAGCAGATCAAAAGAACATGTGGTGCCACAGTGTTAAGAGTATTTTTATTTATATCTGATTCACAATTGTCTCCATGGCAATGTGAGAGATGAAGGCAAAGGAAAGAAATGAGTTATCACATTATTAAATGACCCGGTGGAAAAAAAATTAAGACATGTTAAGGATTAATTTTACGTTATGGAGTTGCCTAGCAAGCCATTATCATTATAGTTAAGGATTTGTTAGCATTTCTATTATAAACATGTTTTTGGAGTGTTTATTACTGTTTCAAGTTGCATTAGGCTGCAACTTTGCATACAGGTTCTCTGAAAAATGAAATCTAATTTTCAAATGCGCCAAGCAGACCGGAGTATTCATTTAAAAATATTTCAGTGCTCTGTGTCTTGTAGAGAGAAATATTTCTCCAATCTAATAACTAAATAATGGCTTTTTTCCCTTCAAAAAGGCAACCCCAGCCCCTCAGTTGGAGAAGCAGCCTTTACTGTTTTGTGGGTTTTTTAGTGGAATTTGGGGCAGATCAGTTTATAGCTTTTGTAGAGGTGAACGCAACCCATCTCTTGGCAAACTGAGCTGTTTCTGCTCTGCTTTTGTCAGAAGTATTGTCAGTAGATGTATGACTGAAATGGTACAAATAGCTGGTAAAATTCTCTTAGACGACAAAGGTTTTATTTGTTTTGTGTGGGTTGGGGTTTTTTGTTTTTTGTTTTTTGGGTTTTTTTGTCCCTTGGCAGGGGGGGAGAAATGCTTTTTGTTATAGCACACAGTTTATGCAAAATCCCCTCTCTCAGTGGATTATCGCATAATGCAGGATAGCATTTTCAAGCTTGGCTAGCTGTGATGAGGAAGATAAATGGGGGAGAAAAAGCAACAATTTTTGTTCTAAAGCCAAAGCCTTTTCTGTCTTTGACCAGCCAGGGTGCTGGTTCTGAGTGCTGGGCAGGGGAAGGCCAGAGGTGCTGGTGGGCCAGGCTGTGAGTGACCCCCCGTGTGCCCCTAAGGGAGGGGACACCTCCCTGTCCACTGCAATTTGAGGAGTTTGCAGCAGGGTCTGGGGAGCTTCAGGTGCCCCAGAGCATCCCTGTGCTGGGGGAGAGGACTTCAGAAGTGGGACCAACCAGTGTGTCAAACAGAGGGGAGAGAGGGTTCAGGGCTTTATGGCTCAGCCCATTTATCTTGAATTCCCAGGGAAATCCGGGAGGCTCTGCAGGGCTGGCTCCTGTCCATCTGCATTCAATATTTTCATTATCAATCAGGGTAATGGAATGGGGAATACGTTTGTTAAACTGACAGGTGATGTAAAGTCGGGGGAGACTGCAGATTCTCGGGGAGGAAGAACCAGAGAGGTCTCTTAAAATAATCTGGACAGATTGAAACAGTGATCTGGAAGAAGGGATGAAAGGTCCGAGCAATAGCTTGGGGCAAGGATTGCAGCAGACAGCTGACAGCAGGCTGGGCAGCCCCGGAGGAGAAGGGTCTGGGGTTACAGTGGGGTGTCAGCAGCACAAAACTCAGCACGTCATGGAGTGGTGGAGAGGCACTCTGCAGGGCTGCGGGCACGGGAGACACGGGAAGTGCTGCTGCTGCTCCAGCAGCCCTGGGGAGGGTTTGGCAGGGACTGTGACCACTGACAGCCTGGCTGGGAGGGAGAGAACACCTTCCATCGTATTTGGCATTTGAAAGCAATTCAGGTAGTCTCGATGGCTTGGTGTGAGAAGATAGTGGGAAGAGTGTTGCTTCTCCTCGGAGATGCACTGTATAGTCTGGGAACACAGGACTGCTAAACCTTGCTTTATAATCCCTCCAGAAGCTGTGGTGTCTGGCTGGGTTGGTTATGCAGAAGAAAGGATCAGTAATACACAATTTTTCTGCAGCTCACCTCTTTTCTTGCACGTGTCTCTGTTTTGAGCACTGACCTAACTTGACTCTCCTTAGCTTTCATTCAACTTTAATTTTAGAAGAAGTTATTAACAGGGTAATGACACTGAGCAGGACAGAACTAGTTGAATTCCCTCTCTGCAATGCTACTTTACTTGATTAAGTCCAATGACATCTTTGTATTCAGCTAACTAGCTCTCTGCAGGTGATAGAATAACTAATCAGAGTAAAAACATCAAATGAAATGAAATATAGGCTGTGAACACCATTCTAATTAGTAGCTTTATGGGACTCTGTCAGTGAATGATCATGGAAGAGATTTCTTGTTTTCCATCTTGAGAATATTTGGGGTATTAGTCATGGCTGAATGCTTGCTTGCATCTTCCTAGCTGGGATTTTAGGGTATTTTAATCCTGGTTCTCTGTGCAGGCCCTGCCTGTTAGGAAGGGCTGAAAGCTCACGTTGACCTCTGGTTTTGCCTTGCTCAAGTAAAGCTGAAGAAGGTGGCCTGGGTTTGGTGGCCCTGCAGCCCCAGCACCTGGGCACAGGCGCTCAGCTTAGCAGTTTAGTGGGTTATATTTTGAGCACAGTTGTTTCTTCCTCTCTCTTTGGGGCCAGCTCTGCTCCTGGAGCCAGCAGCCTTTGTTTTGGAAGTTCATCAGAGGTGATGATAATCAGCAATTAACTTTGCAGCCTGGGAAAACAAACAGAATTTCTTGACTGCAGAATTACTGCCTGTTATATAAGCAAAAAACCTATTTTTATACAAAATACCCAAACACTTTATGTCTCTGTCTATATATATATACACACACACACACACACAGACAGAACAGGTGGCTGTGGCTGTGCCTTGCAGGTGACAGCTGATGGTTCCCGACCTGTGAAGGTGTTGCACCTCTGAGAAAGAAGGTGGTGTGGCAAACCTGGCCACGTCACCCACGTGGTGTCTGAAAACGACCCACTGCGTTGGTGCCCGGGGGTTTGGGGTGGCATCAGCCCCGTGGGGCAGGGGGAGAACAGCACTTGGGGGGTTTTTGTGGCTCTCTTGGGGCTGTGGGGTGGCCCATTGCTGGAGAGGTGGTGGAGCAGGGGGCTGGGTTTTGGGGCTTTTTTTATTAAAAGCTTTTCAGTAAGATGGAGAGGAGGAATGATTTCCATGACAACAATTCAATTAGGGAGAGAAACGATGGCTCTTGGAGAGGGAATGTGAAGGGAAGGTGTCGCTGCTGTGAACCTGGAGGGGGCTCGGGGGAGAGAAGAGGGCTGACTGCAGCCTAAACATTAAAACACAAAAACATGATTATTGCTTGGGAATCAGCACTTTCCAAAGGAAATAAATGATGAGAGGAGAGATGTGATGTAAGCCCTTGGTGAGGAGGTGGAGGGCTGGCAGGGAAGGAGGAGGAGGAGGGCAGACTCCTGCCAGCTGGTACCTGGGTGTGGGAGGGGAGCAGGTCTGGGAGGTGACCACACATCCTGAGGAGTCTCTTGGCTTCATTCCAATGCTTTGGTGTTTTTTTCATTTGTGTAAGAGAAACCATCTTCTCTGTTTCAGTGGGCATGGCCGAGCTGGATCCATGTCTGAGTGTTCAGCCAGAACACACGTGTAGTCTCTGGGGTTTTTTTGGGCTTTCTCCTCTTGCCTTGCAGTCCTGCAGTTGTGTGTGTGCCTTGCAGGTCCCAGCAGCCTGTGTGTCCCTGCAAGCTGCTCCAAAGTCAGCCTTCAACTATTTTCTTTTCTTTTGTCACTCTTCATTAGCTGATTTTCTTCCTATGTCCTTGAAGCCCAGCTCCTTTTAATGCTAACTACAAATGGCTTCTCATCCTGAAATTGCTTGGACCTTGATTATGATTAGTCTTTTTTTCAGACACTATAATTTTGGGCAATAGGTGGACTGGTAGACCTGGTTCTGGCACTGACACTGTTGATTTTGAAAAATTTGCTTGGCCTTAAGAAGCCCATCCTAAGACAATACTGATTAACACAAAGAAAAAGTGAAGCAAAATGTGAATAATATCTAAACTAAACTTTGCAAAAATGACATTCATTGAGCAATTTAAATTCTGTGCAGCCAGAGCAGGCTTGAAAGACACTTGGATGTATTTTCCAGCCGTAAACCAAACAGGTTGTCAACTTGAAAGGTACTTGGTTATTGCTGATAAAAGACGTGGCCAGTAAAAGGCAGGAAGATACCCTGGGAATAAATAACAGAGTCTATAAACAGTCGGTATTTGTTACATGTCCCTGTAATGCAGTGTTTTTGCAGACAAGTGTACTGAAATTTCAACTTATCAGATTAAACCCAAAAAACCCCACCAAAACCAAAGGTCAATAAATTCTGCTTGGGATGGGTGCGGGAGTGCTGTGCAGGGTAATCACTGTCCTCCAGAGGCGGCGTGGGGGTGTGTGGGCAGGAGGTATTGCCGTGCTTGTGGCCGTGCCTGCGTGACCTGGTGATGGACAGCCTGTCTCAGGCAGCACTGAGAGAGGAGCAGAGTCCCCTTTGCTGGTGATAAGGCCAGCCATCAGCAGTGCTTGTAATTAGCATTGCTCCCCCCACGCTCCTCCTCGGGAGCTGGCTGTCAGCAGCTTTCAACTCTGGCGGTCATTAATTGTTGGGGCTGCAGCGATGATCCATGGGCGTAGAGACTGCCACTGAATTATGGAGTCTGAATCCTTCACCGTGGATTTTAGCTGTGGGGACAAGGAAATAGGGGCAGCCCACGCTGCCTCGGCCATCTCTGCTTGCCTGTCCTGGCTCTCTGGGGTCCCACCTCGGCGGTCCTGGTTTGCAGGAGAGCCAGAGGCACCCTTGGGAGTGAAATGCAGAAGAGCTGGGATTTGAGCTCGCGCTGTTGTGTAGTGGAAGTTAAAGAGCTGAGCTTGAGACGCCCCCAATTGTGTCTGGTTTGGTGGATGAAGTTTCAGGCTCTTGCCTTGTCCCAGCCGTGGAGTTGGCCCCTGGCACTCCCATCCCCAGCGTGGTTGTACAGGGAACCCCAATTCCTGAATTTTTCGATTGCCAACCTATGCAGCCATAAAGCTGTGGGGTTTTTGGCATGTGTTTGGTTTTTTAAATGTCATCTTGTGTGAAGTAGTGATTCTGCCTTAGCTGGGGAGCAAATGCTGCCCTGTGACAGAGTGAAAGCCCTGGATGGATGCAGGTTTTTCAGTGCAGTGTCTGCACACGACAGTGTCTGCCATTCATTTGCACTTTGACATGATCCAGCAGCGTCTGAAATGAACGCCAGAAGGAGAAGGTTCTCCTTGTTTATTTTTAACTGGTGTTTACATACAAGGAGGATTTCAGGGACCCCTCTGTCGCTGTTGCAGCCTTGCAGCAGCAAATAATCTGCTCTGTCGTGTGTTGTCTTTGGAGGGCTGCAGAGGAGCCATGGAGCCACATCTCTGTGTGGTGGGGCTGGTCAGCAGAAAAGAGTCTGGGCAGGTCCTTGCATGTGGGCCATGAGACAAGTGTCTTCCTCATTTGTAGTTCAAACCTTTTGGGATGGTGTGGGAAGGGAGGAGAAGGACCAGCTGACTCATGTTCAAAATGCTCCTCAATATTGATTGGAAAAGCAAGGTCATGAGATGGTACATGAGGCATTGGGGATGACCGATGAAGCACTTGGGCCAATATATCCCTGCTTTTCTGTTTTTGAGAGATGATTTAGCTTCGGTTTTCCGTCCTCTTTGGGTATTAGCAACCATCCATCTCACTGGCTCCTGCTCTGTCACTGTTCTGAGATGATCCCAGGTCAAAAAGTCCCAATAACCCTGGCAAGAGTGTAAGGTGGGAGGGCAGAATGCCCTTCCCAACATACAGCTTAGCTGTGTTTTTCCAAGAGGGTTTGTGAAAAGGTGGATATGCTTTAAAAGCATGCAGAGTACTGAAGCCCCGGGTTAATTGCTGGTTACAGATGCTGCTTGTGATCCAAGCTAAACTTCTAAGCCAAGCTGAAGTTCTTACAGAGAAGAGTTTGTGAAATTCTGAAGAGGAGGAAATCAGCATTAAAATAGCATTTGTAGAGAATCTTAAGCAAAATTTGCACTTTTCAGTAAAAGCCTTTGCATCATAAATTAGCAACATCTGTCCTCCTATTCTATATGTTATTTCCTCTCCAAATCCCCTCCAGAGTCTGCCATTTTTCAGAAGTATTCTTGGATGCATTGAACTGTGGTTGAAGATGCTTCATAAAATATGCATAAGCACTTATCACTTGGATAATGCTTCTCAGTCCTTGCTTCCTTGCTGTTCTTTAACGAATTAACCCTCCAAACATGATGCCCATGGTGAATGTGGGCAGTATCAGGATGAGACTGTGTTGGACTCAGGAAATACTGTTGTAACGTGTGTTCAGTCGTGAGAAGCTTCTACTCTTTTTGTACAATATATTGTGGCGACTGGTAAGAGCTGAGAAATTCTGAGTATGGCTTACAGGTAAGCTCCCAGATAGCCAGATTTCAGAGGGATGGCATAAAGTAAGATAACCTGTCGCCTTTCCCACTGCCGAGATGCTGCTGATGTCTCAGAGGGCAGGTTCACCCTCCTGCTTGTTTCAGATGCAGAGTGTGCTTGACTGTTTGTACAGAAATAGGGCTGGGAGGGAATGTGGAGGGTTGTGTAGTCCTTGCCCCTGTCCCAGGGAAAGCTCACCTTTACCTGTGAAATTCCTTGCAGATGGCCTGTCCTCATGGACTCCCAGTGATTAAGACTTTGTAGTGCTCCCAGGCAATATGATCCCGTGTTTCACTGTTCAGTGGATAATATTGAAGAATAAAGTCCAATCCTGGAAAGCTTCTAAGTGTGAATGAAAGCATTTAAAAATCAATACTGTGCTTTACAAGGAGAAAATAGGAGTGTGATGACACTGGAGAGCGATACCAGGCAGATTTAATGCCTGATCCAGAAGGCCTTACTCAAGCAGAAGTTTCATTTTATTCCCAAATTCTTTTATTTCTGCTTTACTGACTTAATAGCTTCAGGCATCTCTCAGTGACACACCCCACGCTCTGGGCCGTGCTGAGGCCAGCTTTGGGGTGGCCTGCCTGGCATTTGGGCTGTTTGTGATGAAACCACCAGCGAGTGTCCCCTGCTGCCAGTGTTTGAGTGGGCTGGAAGTTGGCATCGTCCTGGGGGTGAGCAGGACAGCGGCTGCGCATCCTCAGTCCCTGCAGGGATGGTTTTTCTCGGTGGCCACTGAACCCCTGCTTTTCCCTGGAGCCTCAGGCGTGGCCAAGGCTTTGCCTGCATCTGTTCTGCAGGTGGGAATAGCTTCGAGGTGTCTTTGTGCTTCCCTGATCCTTTGGCCGTGCTGGACCAGGCAGGCGTGATCAGGAATTACACGGCAGGAGGGAGAGGCCAGCTCTGAGCTTCACAGGGAAGCCAGGCTTTGCTTTTTGGAAAATGTTCTGCAACTCCTGTAAATCACAGGAAAGGAGTCAGAAAACACGAAGTGCCTAATGTATGCGCCACTAGTCACGGAAAGGTCAGTAATGTGCATAAAAAATTAATGAGGCTCACTAATTAGTTTGTTGTGGTGGAATTTTATGAACGAGACACAATCGATTTTTAGTTTATGCTAAAAACATAATGAAGTGCAGTGAAAGCTGGTCTTCACAAATTTCTGGTTGTCACTGATAAAGTGACAAGATTTGAGGGTGGTGTGGACCACGCTGTGGAGACTGCAGGGGCACAGTCCCAGAGCTGGGAGTTGTGGCAGGGCACAGATTCAGTGTTTAAGCTCTAGGTCTGTGCTGGTGTAAATAAATTGGTTAAGACAAAACCTAATTGCAGTCCATGTCAGGGAGCCAACTAAACATCTCCACTGCACCTGGTGTGGAGACACAAACTTCGGTAAATTCCGACATGAGCCAAGAAGAGGAGGAGGAATGTTGCCTCTTCTGGGCTGTCCCCTATTCCTTTGCAGATACCTCCAGTTTCTCTGGACATCTGCTGGGGAGCTCCCTGGCACGTGGACCTGGAATTCCTGTCTGTGCTCTCTGAGTGTGTTCAACAGCCCCATGTCCTTGGAACTTGGGGTGAGGGAACGCACAGGATCTCTCCATGTGCAACCTTGTGCAACCACAGTCAAATGTGGTTCTGTAAACAATGCTCTGATTTTTTCTGAGAAATGATGTGCTGGGAGCATTGTGGAGCCTCCACCTCTGTCAGTCCTTTATAATGCAAGTTTTCTTCTCTGTAACTCACTTGGAACTTGTTGAGAATTCCTTTGGTTGCAGACTTTGGGAAGCCTTGATGGCTGCCCAGCAGGCAGGTGCATTTTTCCTTGCCGAGGTTCAGGGAGGCTCGTGCAGCATCCTTGCTCTTCAAAGCAGGTTGCTGACAAGCAATCAGAAGTGCCACACTATGACAGGTGGTCACTTCTGAGGTTAAACCCAAGTTCTGTTGTGGTCTTGCATTAGCGACTTTGATTGACAAGTTCCCCCTCCATCTTCATGTTTCTGTCTGCCCAGCCTTGAACTGAAGGCTACAAGGGTGATATCAAAAGGGAGGTTCATTTATGCTCTGGTGCCTATAAATATCTGGCTCTGAGTTTCATCTAAAATTCAGAGGAGATAGTGAGGTTCAAAAGGGTTTGAAAGGTAAGGGGTTTGCTTTTTATTAAGTAAACCTTTATTTCTCTTCTCTTTGATTGGTTTTTCGAAGCTTGCAGCAGGCTTTTCTAAGAATTCCTGAAAGTGGTGGCTCTTGGAAGGGACTCCTGGCAGATGAGGTCTGCTGACGGAATTTTCCGTGTCAGGCAACAAAGAATGCTGGTCTGAACCCCACTGTGCAGAGCAGCATTTTCTTGCCTTTGCAGTTCTTACACATTTACTGTGTGAGTAAGAGTGGCAGAGCATTCCTGGAAGATTAGCCAAGGATAGATCAGGAATAGGCTGCCTTTGGGAGGCAGTGCTTCCTGTTGATTAATTTAGCATCCCACCTTGGTGATCCAAATGTCCTTGGTGTGCATGAGATGATGAGTGACTAAAGATGGCAAATTAAGCTTTTTTGCCAGCGAATGAATTTGCTGTACGGGATGCAGCCGGGGCTGTTGTTCCGTACCCAGCATTTCTGTGTAGAGGAAGGAATGCCTGTGGCTTGGTTCATCACCTTGTTCCCATTCTCTCAAAACAGGGCAACTGAGTCATCCCGCTCTGACCCTGGGCTGAAATGCAGCAATGAGAAGTGGGTGTGAAGGTGCCTGAACGTCCTCACTGGGTGGCTGGGGTGGGACTGCAGAAATGGGGGTCTTGATGTGGGTTTCCCTACCTGGTGTGTTTGGTGTTTGTTCTTCTTGTCCCACGTTGGGTCTTACCTCTGTGTTTGTGCATCTGACTGACGGAGCAGTGGTGTGGACCAGGCAGTGCTTGTGCTCGAGGACTGAATACAGCACGGTCCTCATGTCCTGATGGGACGGAGTGTCCTCTCCTCCTGGTTTCTCACTCTGGCTGAGACCTGTGCTTCTTCCTCAAGTAGAAGGCAGGGGACACGCTCAGAATTCTTGCCGTGAGATCCAAGTCTACCAGAACAGGGGTGGTGAGGTTGGCAGAGGACAGTCTCCACCCAACTGGCATGACATTTGTCAGATGTTGATTTTTATGCTCAGGCAGATGTTGAGGCCAGCAGATAAATAAATACGCTGCCTGAGAAGTTATCTAAATAAATTTTCCAGATCAAGGCACTGTGCAGGAGAGGAATCAAGAACAATTAATCTCAGAGTGCCTGGGAGAAGCAGCTGTTCTACCAAAGCAGAGGGAAAAGCAAAGGTGGAAAGGGAAGTGAGGGTGACCCCAGGTAAACTGGTACAAACTCTGCAGCTCCCGGAGGGGAATGCTGTGCTGATGGGACCTTCGAGGCAGGAAGGTCTGACTCCAGTGTGTTAAGGGCGAGACATCCTCATCCCAGGGAGGAGGGAAAGGCTTCCAAGTGGCTTTTAGCTTTTTGTATCCATGATTGATGGCTTGGCTTTTTCAATGGAAATAGTGAGTTGTCAGTCTTTGTACAGTCGAGTTTCATTCCTGCTCCTGCCACCTTGTCTTTGCTCTCTGCTTTTCCCATCTTGCTCTCCTGGACTGTTGCCTCCTGTTTTTCCTTGGGACTGTGTTTCCTGCCTACCACTGTCTCTTTTCTCCCTGTGCTGATTCACAAGGCCAAACCTGTCAGCCTTGAAGAGTGTAGGAGCTCAGGCTCTGTGTTGTGTCTCTCCTGCTCCTGGCACGTTCTCCCACGACAAACATCCTGCTCAGCTGGGCACTGTGGCCTTGGTCTTCACCCATGGGTGTCTACAAGGAGTGTGCCCCTTCCTTGGCATCCAAGGCAAGTCCACCTCAATTAGCAGACGTGGGATGTCATCTGCATTTCCTTTGGTCTCGTTGGGGGCTGCAGGTATTCAGGCCCTTTTGAGAACAAGCAACTTTTAAATGTGTGCAGAGGTGTTGGATTTAATTTGGATTTTTGAGTGCTGCCATTTGGATTTTCTGATCTGGCTGCTGTATTTGTCAGCAGAAATAAATACAGCGAGGAACTTGGATGGGGCCAGTTTCCCAACTGGCAGTGACTTTATGGATCCCAGCCTGCCAGCATGGCCCGTGTCAGTCACTGAAGGCTTGTTCATTCTGAGAACCAATCTTGAGCAAAATCCTAGACTAATATTTGTCTGCTGCTCTTCAAAGATTCAACATGGAGTGTCACGCTGGTAGATCCCTGGCATTTGCTTCTTACATATATTTGAAATGCTGATGTTACAAATTAGCTCTGATGCAGAGTGCTCATCCTGCAGGTGAAAGTTTTACCTCACTAATTCATTTATTGTCAGACCATTATCAAAATTGATTTTTTTTAACCGTTTTTTAAATACTTATTTAATAGTTGCTCCAGATTTGCATTTCTGATCCTTTGTGGGTGTTGTCCGTATCTTAAGTTCACATCCTACAATGTGGTCCCTATCCCAGCCCTGAAGGAAAATACAGGACCAGTTTTAATGGCAATGTACATTTGTACTGACATGTCCCAAAGCCTGGGGAAACCTGTCCATTAAAAAATAATGGAGTGGGAAGTCCTGGCATAAAGTAAAGCCTTGAGTGAAATTCCACAGCTTCATGGACTGTTAATTCTTTATTAGGTTTTCCTAAGACTGAGATAAAAGGCATTTTATCTTTTTTAAGGTTTGCATTAACATGTCATTGAGTTTTATAGATACATTGATCTTCATTTGGCTAATCGAGAAAGGGCAATAGAAATGTATGTTAAATGCTAGAGCAAAGATAACTCCATTACACTCCAAATTTTTTTGTTATTTTTATTTATTAAGGTTTTTTTCTGCTGCAGAACTGCAGTCAGTGTCAAGCTGTGAAATTCAACTCCCTGTATATTTTTATTGGTTGTCTTGTCTCATTTTTTATTTTTTTTTCTTTGCTGCTGTTGCTTTCTAGCTAATTTAGCAGCAAAGTTGATGTGTCTTCACTAAAAACTAGCAAAGAGAATTGACAGGATTTTTTGAAAATACTGTCTGTATCTGATGGATTCTTGCCTCTCTTGGCTACCCGAGAGACTTCTTTTTACAGTGTATTCCAGTCTGAGATGGAGCAATGAAGTGTGTCTTTGGATTCATAGGAAAGACCTGAATCTGACTGATGTCAATAGTTTGGGTTTTTTTTGCTGCTGCTGCCCACAAACAAAGATTTAGGTCTGCAAATTTCCAGAAAAAATGTACCATGTTTTGGACATGGCTGGGATAACGGTGGTGGCACACGGAGCATCTGGGAAGATAAAGACAGTTCTTTATCCCCTTGCCCTAACAGTGAAATCATGATTTGGTGGAAGTTGGAGGGATTTTGCCAAGTCAGGGATTTTTCTCTGCTCTTTGGTCGGCAGCTCTTGGTCATTGTCACTGCCTCGTGTGCCTTGGGAGTCTGTGCCTTGGGAGTCTGTGCCTTCTGCTGGGGCTTTGGCTGTGCCTGTCTGGAGAGAAACAAATCCCCTGCACCAGACTCACTGTGTGCATTGGATAAGGAAGCCTCTGTGCATAAACCTTGATTAACAGCTGTTGGTATTAATGACGATTGTGCAGCGGGCAGTGTGTTAGCTCTGTGTATGGAGGCTTGGGAGAGGGAAACAAAAGGAAAAGTTATTTTTGGCTTCTCTGTGTTCATCCTTCATCAGTTCTGTGTTTGCATAATGTAGGGCCAGGGGGAAGAAGAGGGTGGCCGTGGTTCTCTGCAGCTGGAGAGAGCTCAGCCCCACACTGGGGGCTTGTTCCCAACCTCCTCAGGTCTGGAGGCACCTTGACAGAGAGGGTACGAGTGAAACCCAGGACTGAGTCCCCTGTGCAGCACTGTGTGACAATGACCTTCCCTGCTTGTCAGCTCTGAGCTGGCAAATCTTCCTCTCCTGCTGTTGAAAGGACTGCAAGGACTTCACTCACAGTGGAAGGGCACAGGTTGGTTGGGTTCCGAGGTGGTTCCCTTCGCATCAAGGGTTTATTCCGTCCTTTCCTTGCCAACCAGCGTTGCCAAACCAAAGCGTCAGAGCAGTTTAGATCTTACTCACATCTCATCTTCAGCTCCCACTCTTGCAGCCTCTGGCAAGTGCTTATTTTAGCACCAGCTGGCTCTGATCCCTTTGAACTGTCTGATATAAGATTAAATGTTAATTTATTACATATCATTATAGGATTATATGTTATCTCTAGGATAATGGAATCCAAATGTTAGAATAGCATGTTTGAGATTTAGTGCTTGCACACATTTTCCTCCACTCAGGAAACAAGAATAGATGAAGGCGGAAGACTGAACAAGAGGTGAATTAATCTGATCACAGCTAGCCAAGAGCTCAGGCCCTGGAAGAGTATAGCCAGAGATTCATAATCTTTTTGCAGAGCTCAGAAGAAGAGGAGAAGTTGACTGCATTTTCTAAAAAATAAATAAGTATGAAGAAATTGTTGTCTGCTTCAGGTGTTCCATGGGCTGAATCCCACGGATAAATTATGCCGTGTGAATTATGTGCTTGGCTGTAGATATAAATGCCAGACGAAGCCGAGTGCCAAAGTGACCTGGGTGCTGCGTTTCTGCAGAATTTTGTTCTCTAGGCTGTGGATAGGTGTGCACTGCTGGATGTAATAAGAGATGACTTGAACTTGAATTGACTCAAACTTGAACTGCACTGGTGATGTTTCCGCCCAGAGGTTTATAGGAGGTGCCACGAAGCAGAAGGTGGACACGGCTCCTGCGCTGCCGCCTGTCACTGCCCGTGACAGCAGCTCGGAATGGGCAGATGCTGACACTGAGCTCTGGTGGAGCTGCATCCTCAGCATTTCCAGATGTCCATGCGCGGTGGGCGCTGATAGTGATGTCCTGTGACTCCTTCTCAATTTTATAATTGCCCTGTCATTGAGAAAAGAATTAGATCCAGCTTTTTGCCTTCTCAGGCAATCTTCAATCTGATCTAATTTACTCCTCTTGACTCTTGGAGAGTTTGAAAATGCTGTCAGCTAATGCTCATTATCTTTTATTGTGTTAATACGTTAACAAAATGAACTACACGGCGAGTATGACCTCACTCAAATTTGGTTTTTGCTTGAGAGTTTTTGTTCTTTGCCTGTAAGTTAATAATTGTCTGTGAGTGAGGTAACTGTGTTTGATGCCTCACAGCATGAAAGCCATAATAAGGTTTCACTTTCCTCACACACAAATATTTTGACAAGATCTCCTTGAACTGCCTCCTCCAAAGCTATTGGGGATTTTTGTTGCGCTTCGAAAATCAAACTCTAAATTGCTAATGGGCAACAGGGAGAGAAAGGAACCCCCCAGAAGTCCTGGGTGTGAGGCTGCAGGCTCCTTCTCCTCTCCCCAAGAGGAGCTGCTCTCCACGTGTGAATGACAAGCCACAGCCTTTGATTGCTGTAGTAAGAGAGAGGAGACACCGAGGGATGGAGATTTCATCCTCCCTGGCAGATCTGCCGCACATCGGTAAAATATGTCAGATGTGTATTCATAAAGTAAAATAATGCATTCAAGCATGGAAAATTATGCTTTGTTCCCATACTGGGATGTGCTTGAGCAGGACTGTTTCAATAAGCAAGGGAGCAGGGGAGGAGGTCAGCAGTCACCCTAGGAATGCAAAGCTCTCTCACTCCGTAACAAATTAATGGAGTTGCTCGAGGCTGTTGTCATTCTGAAAATAAAATGTTGAATTAAGTAAAGGAATCGGAGATAAAACAGAAACTTTTGTTCTGGGTGTTTTGGGTGGGGGAAAAAAAACCACCAAAAAACCCCCTGTCATTAGAAAGGAAGGATTCGTGTTTTCATGTGCTATTCCTTGAGAGGCAGATATGAATTGATAACTTAATGATGTCTGAACGGCAGAATTAGGCTGTGTTGTTGCTCCTGCAGGAGCCAGAGAGCACATATTGCTCTGGGAGTCTGGTTAGTGTAATGTAATATTGGCTGCTGGTGAGAGCAATGCAAAGTGCAGATTGAGGACTGGGTTCAGAGAATAAAAGGCACAGATATCTCTGAACTAATAGTGGTGATTCTGCAAAGCCAGGGAGCTTTTTCTGAAGCAGCTGAAAGGCTGCATGACCTCGCAGGTCTCTGTCCTGGAACTCTGTAGTTTCTGCTTAAAATTCCCAGTGGGAAAACTCCCTGACTTAGCGAGGCTGCACACACTGGCAATGATATCTGTGCGTGCATGTTTGCAGGATGGGGACACAAATCTTGCTGGAGGCAACAGCCTGTACCTCTGCAGTTCTGAGGGGACACCTAAGTGAAAGCTGACACTGCAAAGATTTAACTCCTTAGGTATCTACGTTGCTAACAGTGCCCCAAATCAGCACGGGCAGTCAGGGTTGCTGTGCAGGCGAGTGATCCAGCAGGAATGGGGGGTAAAAGGGGACTTGCTCCCCGTTCTCAGGCAGAGCTGTGGGGCTGGTGCCCGACCCAGATTTTGCTTTGCGTGTCTCTGCATCCTGTTCTGTTTTATCAAAGTGCCCGGAAGGGCCATGTGTGGAAAATACACTCTGAGAAAATATACTGGGATTACAGTCACGGTGGGATACGGATGTGTGCGAGTCAGAGAGAGGATTTTCTGTGCATTCAAGACATATCTGTGTTCTTAATAACTTTACAGGGGTTTTATTGTAAGCTGCTTTTGTGGTTTCCCGAGGCTGTTTGGGCCCATCAGTTGGGAGCTCATTTCTTCCAAGACCTTTGAAACCACAGGATGGACAATCCAGTGAAAGCCCATTGCTCTGGAGAAAGGCTCTGGGCCAACCTTCCTGCCTTCTGACAGAGCCTTTGGAGAATCTGCTGCCAGCGTTTTAATGTCCTGCCATTTTTGGCTCATGCAAGGAATTTTTCAGTATCTCCAAAGACAGACACTTCCATGGGGAGAATCAGAAGTGCTGTAAAATGATGCACCTGTGTGACCTGTGGGTGCACGAATGCAGAAAGCCTGCAGTGTATAGAACTTGAAATTCCTTTGCTTTGTTTTATATTCAGGTGTAATACTCGAGGCCACTTTCTGCAGCCACAAACTGGGGTTCTTAAAGAGAAACACAGCCAAGGTCTGGGTCCTCCAGGAGCTGTGGGAGAACTGCCAGAGGAGGGATCAATCCACACTGGGGCAGAGATTACTGCGTAGAGGAAAAATGGAAAATGCTGGAGCAGATTTAGGGAAGGATCCTTTTGAAATGCCATTTGCTCCTTAAAATGGCAGTGCAAGCAATGCAGTCAGTCTCTGGATGTTTTTAATGGTGAACTGAACCTGGGAGTAATGGCAACCTGCATTAGTGATTTGGGGAACAAAATAGGCTTCCTGAAAAATTGGGAAATGTAGCCGAGAGGGACTTTCTGGTTCCTGGAAGGCAGCTGTGCTGTGCTGCCAGGGGATGCTGTTGGTACCAGCGGCCCTCGTTCCCTGCCCTCTTCCTTTTGAAGTGCCATTTGCTGGGGTGGGAGGACATTTCCAGCAGTCCTTCACTGCCGTGCCAGTGAGGAACTCTGCGAGAGGTGGGCATGCTGTTCAACCTTAGCTGCTTAGATCAATATCTGCAGCGGGAGAGTGATTTCAATAAAAGGGCTCTCTCTCAGCTTTCCCAGCTGCGTGACAGATAGACGCCAGCGAACACAAATCCTGGCCTTTCTCCTGTCAGTCTCCTGCCTCTGTGTGACGTGTAGGTGTTTTGACAGACACTGAATACAGATATTTCACAGTCGGCTAATGGGTTAGAGCATGTATTTAAAAGATTTACCTTTGCAATCACCTGGTGCCTTTAGTGAGTGTGTTTGCCTTGTAAAGCCTCCCTGTCGTTCGGAGGATATATCCACACACTCCCATACGTGCATTCATTTTCTGTTGTTTATGAAATATCGCTGAGGGAAAATGAGTTTTGCTTTGGATAATGGCTTAGGGAGCCCTCTCCTAACCTCCTTTATGGCAATGAGAATCTACGGTGGCCATGACCAACCTTATTTATGGGGTGCCAGGCGGGATGCACAGGGGTTTGCAGCGCTGGCAGCTGGAAGCCACAACTCTGCACTGGGTTAAGGACCAGTGCCATGTGCTGGGGAGCTGGGGGAGAGGACCAGCAGCCCTGCTGGGGCCCTTGGGATGTCACCCTGCTTAACTTCACTTGGGGTGCCTCTTGATTGCCCCTATAGCAAAGCTGTGCTGCCTGGGAGTGCAAATGAGCCTTCCCGAGCTGGTGCTGCCTTGGTTTTCAGGATTGATTTTGGCATCTTCACCTCCAACTGAGAAGAACTGAGGGGTGTGTAGAAGGGAGAAGGGGCTTTTGCTGTGGGGAGTCACCCTGGGGTGGGCTGTGGTGTTTGTGGGTTTCTGCCCACCCAGCAGCAGGTCGTGCAAAGCCCGTGTGTGCGAGCATTGCTTTAGCTGTTGTTTCTCCCCTCTGGGTAACCAGAACAGAAACTCTCTGTGGTTAATCAGGTGATTTTAAACTTCAGTTTAGCTTGCAGTGGTAGCTCTGTCATTTAGTTCTTCCAGCTGATGAATTTGTGACCTTTATCCGCCGTACTAATGCCTTTAATTGTGAGTGGCAGGACAATTTCCTTGTTGCTCTTGTGTAAGAGGTGCAGAGAAACCTCGCCAAGAGCAGCCTGTGACTTTTAACCATGTTATCAATTCCCCTGATCGAAACCAAAATTGCAAGTTAGGCCAGTGACCAGCTCAACAGAGCAACCTGAGCGATGGCAACAGCCACGTTAAGTGAGAAACCTCATTGGGGGTTTCCTTTCTTGGGCACCCTCCCTGCTCTGAGGTCAGTCAAAGCAGCTTTGTCAGTGTCTGCCCCAAGGTGGCCTTGGCTGTGCCGAGTGTGATGGGCAGGAAACCCTTAGTTGCAGTATTGCCTCTGTCAGAGGGGGCAGGAGCTGGAGACTCCAAGGAGAAACCCTGTGACTGTCTTGCCCCATTTCTGCTTGGCTTTTGAAGAGGGAATGTTCAGTGTCCCTGTGTTCCCTTCATGCTTGTGCTTTTCCTCTATAGGTCCAACCTCAATCTTTGTTCCGTGTCCTTCATCCCTTGAAATGATCCCCTTCTCCTTAATGGAAAGAATGTTTTATGCCCGAGAGATTTGGGCAAGAACTCCCTGGCCTTGTGAGGCCGTGAACACCTGGCTTAGGAGCACCATTATCTTGTGTGCAGCCCATGGATGGGACCACACGGTGCCTCTGCACAAAATATAGGGAGATAGATATATACATATATAACCCAACTTCTAGCTTTTTCCATCAGACACGTTTGAATGAATGGTTTTAACAACAAAGATTTTGGCCAGAAACACACGTGTGAGAGTGAGGAGGAGATGAGTAAATAGAATCCGTGATGACATAAAGATTTTATGGGGTATGGGGATGGGCACATTACTCACAGCTGGTGAAACCATCCCACTGTGTTTCAAGAAAAGCCACTGCAGGGATGTTTAGAGAGTTTTAAAATGTTTTTTATTGTGACTGTTTTTTCTATTACTCCAGCCCATAAAACCAGGTGTTTACCACTGCACAGGGTTCAGAGGGAGCAATAAAAGCCTCTAAAACTTACCTGAAACAGCCTTGGTACACTTAGAGATGCCACAGGTTTAATGTCCTTCCAGGCCTTGACATGATGGCAGCATTTGGAGGAAAGGGGACCTCTCTCCTCCCTGGTGGAATAAAATTTCCACTTTGTAACTTATAAAGGTGCTGGATCTGTGGGGTTGGAAGCTGTGACAAGCTTAACTGTAACAGCCAGTGTTAAGGATTCAGGAGGAGTTCGCACTCCTCGGGTCTGAACAGCATAATTTTGAGTAATTTCATATTCGGGCAGAAATTGTTCTCCAAAAGAAATGATGGTGCAGGGGCAGGAGAAGTGTGTCCTGTCCAGGAATGCTGAACGCTCAGGAGAGGTGAATTACACTTGTTGCAGTGGGGTGGTATGTTACATACATACTTACATTTCATCCTAAAAATTTTGTTTGTTTCAGACCACGTCACCTTTGAAGGTGACTCCAGCCTTTGGAAATAAACATACAACTTGGAGAACCATTCAGCTGTAATGATAATGTTTCAGCTGCAGCTTTATACCTGATAAAATCTTAGAGAGGCAAATCCAGTGTCTGTGTGGGCTCACATGGAATTTAGAGGAGGAGGCGGTGTGGTAGCTTTAGTGCTTGGGTTGCCTGCTGTTCCCTGGTTAGGATAAATATATGGGCTATTTTGATAAACAAGCTGCAACTCCTCCTTCCCAGTAATAACGTTGTTAACAATCATCTTCCCAGAGAACAGCAAATAATGAGGTAGTGGCTTAACCAGGCACTTTTTCAGCCTTTTTTAAGCAGAGCCTTGTTTCCTCGAAAAAAGGATAAATCTCTAATCTGCTGGCTTTAGTGCTGCTAGGAGGGTTTTTATTTTCAACTAAGTAAAAAATTAGGGTAAACTTTGCATATTTTTTTGATGTGTTTACTTTGCCCCATTTTGTTGCATCCATGTCCTCATGTAATGTTGTGGCATTTTGCAGCTGCTTTAGGAATCACCTCTGGCTTATCACTGGTGAGGGAGAGCAAATAAAGAATGACCATCCCAGGTCAGAGCATGTAGTGATGGTCAGTAAACACAGGCTCAAGACTTTGTCAGGAAAAGTAACAGCAAAAGGCAAAAGCAGAACAGGATGGCCAAAAGCCCTTTATTCACACACAGCTTGTTTTTTATACTATTTTACTACTGTCCACATGTGTCTCTGATACACATCATTGGCTGGGAGTTCTTGTCCATCAGTCTTAGTCCATCTTCTGATAGATGGACATCACCTCTCCTTATGCTGGCCAATCTCAAAACCACACTCTTGCTATTCTTGGTTGTTTTCTTCAATTCCTTCTGCTTTCCCAGGCCTGGCCCAAGGACACGGGGGGTGTTTTCTTCTGCTTTCCCAGGGCCACAGTCGTATCCTCCCAGGGCCGAAAATGTCTGTGTCCCAGTATTCTTCCATGAGAGCACAGATCCACCTGGCCCAGCAGCCCATTTCTGACAGCACCCAAAAGCAGGTACTTGGTAGGAAAGAGTAAGGTCACACAGCCACAGACAGTGCTGCCCCTAAACGTGCTCTCAGCATCCCGTGGCAGAGGTCCTGTCTCTGCCTGATGCTCATTTAGGGAGCACAGTGAGCACCATTCTCTCTGGAGTCCAACACTCCACGTGCTTTCCTTGCCAGGCTAATGACAATTTTGAGCCTTTTTTGTTTTGCTCCAGTTTTCCAAACTTTTGCTGATAGAGAACCCTGAGTTAATCTTCAGGCCTTTTGGGTATTGGATTACACTCTGCCTCAGTCCTTGCTGTGACAGCAGTGCTGGAACTGGCACGGGATGCTAATCCTGCTGTACCTATTCACTCAGTCGTAGAGGAAAATGTATGAAAACAAATTGCTAGTCCAAGCTAAATTTAGATTTATTCAGTTGGAGTTAATTATAATCTTTATTTAGTCCCAAGCGATGCCTTCTTATCATACACTTATTATAGCTGAGAAAATTAATTTTTATTCTACCATAAAGGTGAATGTAATAATCTGGGTTCAGGGAAGGGATTACTTTAATAAGATTTATAGGCAGCCTTTCAGACAGCATGGTTTTATTACTATCTGTAGGTGGCCTTGCTGCACATGTGTCTTTCAGTATGGGTGACTCTGCAAAAAGCACCCAAGCTCAAAACTGTAGCAAGCACCAGCTCAGAAACTTCCCCCTCCAACTTAATCTTCTGGCAACAGTAGCAGGCAAAGCACTTGACTTGCTTTGGAACACAAGAACACAATTTATTACTGAACTTGTGGCCTGATCAGGGGTTTCATTCATATGCATGGTTTAATTTTACACTTAAAAATGCATTTGAGTAGACAAAAGATTTATGAGGCCAGAGATGCTGCTTTAAAGCTTTTTGGAAGCAGCGTGATGGGCAAACAGACCCACGTGGTGTGGGAGGAGAAGCTTTAGTGAAGAGTGAGCTGATGGGGCAGGACTGCTTTGCCCATGGGCACCTAAACCTGCCACACACAGGTCTGCGCTGGCCACCTTTGGAAGTCGAGTTATTGGATAGAAATAGGCTCCTCCCAAGGGTCATTTATTTATCACCCTACAGACAGAAGTGTCTCGGGGAGGATGAATGAATTCTGGAGATACCCTGATGTGCTGAAAGGGGAGCTTGGAGTGTGGCTGGGCTTGGATACCCATCTGAAATAAGTATGTGAGACATTGTCCCAAGCCTACAAAAGTTAATTAACCTCTCTTCAGTTTTAGATGTTTGGATTAAGTAGACTTCCTTTTTTTTTTTTNTTTTTCAAAACAAACTGCTGGACCAGCAGTGTTTTGCAAGTGAATCTCTGTCTCCACAAATGTGTAATCAAGACTGAATGTAAGGACTGTAATCTGGTTGCGAGTCCTACAACAAGTTCTATCCTTACATCACATTAGGATAAGAAGAAGAGAGAACGAGAAAAGCTTAAAGGATCTTATAATCTTTTCTCACACTACAGTTTTCTATATGTTCACAGCTTCTGGGCTGACTTTAATGTTAAAAAAGTGTTGGGAACTCTTCTTAACTCTTTCTTGCTGTATTATTTGTATCTGCAAATTATTCTGTTACAGTTGAAAACACTGTTTGTTATCATGATCCTTTTTCTTTGCCAGTGTGGTTCGCTGGATAACTGCCCCAAGTACTAAAGGACTAAGGCTTGTCTTTGAATGGAAGGTGATGGAATTTTTCTTAGGTTAGTGAGGTGGTGGAAATTTACCCCTCAAGGGGACTAAGGAGGGTTTTTCTCCCTTTTCCTCATGAATGTAAAGCTGAGGAGATGAGTCACAGGATGGACTCTGAATGTGGGAAGTAAACAGTGACATCCTCCTTTCATGGTTATTTCATTAAGTTCTGGATGAGTCAGGGAGAGCATGAGGCGGGTGTTCAGCTCGGCTCCTTAAATCCTCACACAATCCAAACTTAGCCTACTCATAGCGCTCAAATGATGTCGGAACTCGTGGTAGACTTCCACACTGTAATCATCCTCCTCATTTTCCTGCTGCCAGGATTAGGAGTCAGAGTTTCCCCAGCTGTAGCCAGGACGAATCACCTTGAAAAACCTCTCATGCTTGGGGTCCCTGGACGGCATCAGGTCTTACCCACTGCCTGTATGAGAGAAAGTGACCTACGCAGCTGGTCCAGAATTAATTACTCTCCTATGGTTTATCCCTTCCAGAATAGCTTTCCTTGTGTAGACACCCTATTCTGGGATACAGTGTGTTTTTATTCAAGGCTAGTGCCTGCAATTCCAGAACAAAATAATTATTATGAATAGAGCCATTTTTATAGTGGAATAATCTACATGTGTAGTTTGATCTTTATGGCCTTCAGTGAAGGCTGGTGGGAAGGGCTGGTGATTTTTCTCCTATACAGACAAGCCATTGATTGCCTCTATGAGTCATGGATAACATCATAGTACTTACTGGCACCACATTACTTGAAATTATTCCTCTTTTACAAAGAGGAGTGTCTGTATGATCTCGCTCTTCAGTTCTGATGATGCTGCAGGAAAGAGGAATTTTAACATTTTTGCAGTTTTTCCGCAGGTGCAGGATTGGCTTCTTGTTTGTTTTCAGAGAAAAAGGATATTGAAAAACTGGCAATTTTAAACACTTGTTGTTCCTTGCACCTCCAGCTTCAGAATTACTGAGGGCTTATGGAAGACTTGGCTGCTGTTAAGTAGTTTGCTAAGTAGAGAGAAAATTTAGATGTGAAATTTGGATTTATGCTTTAACAGGAGCTACTTTCCTTTTTAGTTACAAAATGATGATTTTGAAAGACTTTTACTGCAGCTTAACATACGCATTGTTTTTAATGCTGACCTGCCACTGCCACCCCTATCTTCTAGCAGGATACTTGGTTTCCTTCTTATTAAAGAGTATGAAATCTAAGAAATGTAGCTTCAGTGAAATCTTGTTATATGACTGGCAGGATTTTATTGCACAGTGCCCTACAGTTTCAGCTTTGTGTCTGCCTTAGTCCTGTGCTGCTTTTTGTGCCAGAAGTTCAGGGTGAAGTAAGATTAAAACTAAAAACGATGGATAATTTTATGATTAAATAAAAAAAATAAAATAAAATCAAGGAATCAGAAAAGAAGCTTTCTTTGAGGTCCGAGCTGGTTAGGGTAAGGACCAGGAGGGGGCATTTCCTGATGCTCAGCATCGCATCCTTGGTTTTGTGCACCGTGCCTTCCTCTCTCTCTGCTCCTCAGAAACATCAGGAGGGTGTTTTCTTTCTGCCTGTACTCCCAAACTTTGCAGGCTGAGCTGGGCTATAAGCACAACGTTCATTGCCCAGCTCTGGAGAGAAGAATTTTTGGCATAAAATTGCAGTGATGAGGTTTTAAAAGCTGGCCTGTTGCGTTAGAGGTCTGGGTATTTGGCTAATCCAAATGAGTGTTGTAAGAGGGGCAAAGCACCTCCTGAAAGTCTGTTACAAGATAAAAGTTATTCAGAAATTCGAGCTGAGCATCTCAGGTTCAGTCCAGCAGTGTGTTATTTTCACACACCTGCCCTCAAACTCTCAGTCCTCGAGTGGTCTGAGCAAAACAGACTGTTGTGCCTGTGAGATAGCACTGGGCTCTGGGGATGCTCATTTGGTCTCCATCTACTTCAACTGTTGCTCTTTAATGGTACATAATTAGGACTGACCCACGCTCTGGTTTAATGCTCTGCCCTCTTTGGTCTTGCTGGAGCGCTGATCGAAGGAGCAGGTGATTGATCCATTGCACTGTTGCACGCCAGAAAGCTGCAAAAGTGTCCCATTTCTGATCGGTGCTGTGAGGAGGTTGGTGCTGATGTGCTGAATTAAAAAGGCGGGGTGTTGGCCTGCCATTGTGTGAACTATTTCTTTTGAGATGTTCCTCCAGCGTCATAAAATGCTGCTAAATTCAGATATCATATTTTGTTTTCCTAGGACAAAGCCCAGCCCTGTCTGCTGGTGTTTATGGCTTCTCATATAATCTTTCAGACAAAATTTGTATCTCGTTCTGCTTGAGTTACAGCAGGATGATACCCTAGTCCTCGTACCAGTTTTGAGAAGAGGCACTGAATGCTGCCACTAATGAAATGCAGGGAAGGGAAAAACATACCTGTTAAACTTTCTGTAAATCATTTCTTGAGGGAGAGACAATATCTGCATAAAGCATGTGGGGGAGTCCTATAATGCAAACAGAAATGCATTGAAGCCTTGTCTTGTTTTTGGCTCCTCTTTAGGCTCGGGAAGTGTCAGTATCTAAGTCTCCTCTGCAGCCTGGTGTGTCCTGGGAGGGGGCAGGTTTCAGCTCTTCCCCCAGAAAGCAGAGGGCACTCTCACTGCTCCGTGTCCTTTGCTGATCTGTACGGTCGCACAATTTTTACAATGAATGCAACTTCTCAAAAGTGTCACTTCCCAACCTAGTTATTATTGACAATTAATCCAGGAAGGGGGTTGTCTACGTGTGACTTTTTAGCAGAGAACCAGCCCCCTGCCTCCCCTCGCTGCCTCGGCTTTCCCGGGAGCAGAGCTCCCTCTCAGCCCCAAGCCAGGCCATGTCGAGGGGCTCCATAAATCCCAAAGCAGCAACGGGGCTGCTGGAACATCCCTTGGGGACTTGGGTTTTGGGGTCGGAGTCGCTCTTCTCCTTTGTGCCGTGAGCAGGGTGAGGTTTGACCCACACTGTGTTCCCAAGCAGTGCTGTGACTCAGTGCTGGGGCCAAAGCATCGGGGATCCCACAGAGCGGGACAGCAGGTGATGGTGGGACATTGCCCATGGGATAGCAGGTGGTGGTGGGACATTGCCCATGGGACAGCAC
>VWZG01000900.1:741203-799320 GCA_013396735.1 Grallaria varia
GTGGGACGGCAGGTGGTGGTGGGACGTTGCCCGTGGGACAGCAGGTGGTGGTGGGGCATTGCCTGTGGGACAGCCAGTGGTGGTGGGGCATTGGCCATGGGACAGCCGGTGGTGGTGGGGCATTGCCCGTGGGACAGCAGGTGGTGGTGGGACATTGCCCGTGGAACAGCAGGTGGTGGTGGGACATTGCCCGTGGAACAGCAGGTGGTGGTGGGACATTGCCTGTGGAACAGCACATGGTAGTGGACCATTGCCCGTGGAACGGCAGGTAGTGGTGGGACATTGCCCGTGGGCCAGCAGGTGGTGGTGGGGCGTTACCAGATCCCTGCTGAACAGAAGTCACCACATTCTGCTTTGTGCCTCCATCCCTCATGGAGGTTGCTGTGGTTTCCTTGCCTTGTGTGGTCGGAGGAAGGTTTTGGCTGTGCTGGTGTGGTGGGAGAGATGGGCTGATGTTTATGCATCCGTGCAAGGCAGAGGACACCCAGGCTTGCATTTGCCTGTGGAGCTGAGAGGAAACCCTGATCTAATCCCCTTGTGCTTGCAGTGAGAGAGGAGACTCTTTGATACTGTTTCTTGCTGAGATTTTTTTTTTTAATACTTTTGTATATTTTTGCATGTTTACTCATTGCCAAAAAGAATATTCCAATTTCCAAAAAGAAAAACCTTGGCACAAGTAAATATACAGCAAAAGTAAAGACAAAAGTGTTGTGATGAAAGGAAAAGCGTTTAAACAAGTGTAGATAATATCAAACTGTTGAAAAATAAATGACCAGAACTTCAACTGAGAACAAGAGAGGGGCAAAGTCAAATGGATGGGATTTGCCCTAGAATCTGGCTTTGATAAATGTAGGGTTTAAAAAGACACAACCTGAAAAAATAGCTTAAGTATTAGAGCTTTTATCTCCTAAATTGTGGCTGCAGGTATCGGAGTCATCTGGCTTGAACAGGTGTAATTGTTTGTGTGGCTGTTGCGCTGTGTCTCTGCTCTGCCCAGTGCTGACAAACAGTGAAATCGCTGCGAAGCTTCAGCCAGAGACAACGAGAGCTTTGACCTCAGGATCTGTCCCTGTGCCTTTGTTATCTCCGAGCATTATGGAACTGCTTTGTTTTAATTCGCTGCGTTTCTGTTTGTTTCCTCTGTGGCTGTCCCAGGGGTTTGGATTCACTGGCTTTTTGTTGGAGCTTACGAATTGTTGGTTTGAAAGACCCACCGTTTGTGGTGGAATCCCAGCCGGGAGTGAATGTATCTCACTATTAATTAGAGATCGGCCCAAACCAAAGACGTGTATTTGATCCCTCCCTCCCTCTGGAATCTTTTCTTTCCTGGGAAAAATTGCTCAGCGCTGGCTGGAGGATTGACCATTGTGTTGTGGAGAAACTTTTGTGGCTTCCAAATGCGTTTCATTCTCCTCAGGAATTAAACAAAAAAAATATAATCCTAAGCATCTGCAAACCTTCTGGGTGTAAAGGATTTCTCCTTCTCTCAAGTTCACTCTTGCCTATAAAATCCATCCCACTGAGATGTCTATCAAACCCCATATATTTTAGTGTGAAAAGTTTTGGTTTCAAGAACGCAAAGCTTTTATCAGTTTTCCATTAACTTCCAAACTGCTGAGCTGGCAGAATGGATTGGGAGTGATGCAAATTTGCATTGTGTGTTAGTGATGTTAGACTAGAGAAAACGTTCAGTTTTACTGCTTAAAATGTTGGTTTACTGCCTACTCATATTCAGTATGTCAGTTTTTTAGTCATACTGAAACATGAGTGAGAAAAAGCTAAAAGTTTGGTCTGACAATGAAAGAAAAAAACCCACCCCAACAAACAGTAAAAAGTTTTGGAACTTAGATTGGGATCTGGCCAATCAATCCCCTCCTTGTTGTATCCAATACTTGATTAATGGCTTTCGAGTGTGTATCAGCCTGGGGCAGGTGGAAGGGGAGCTGTACAGCTGAGGCAGGGGGTGTTTTCAATGGATGAGCTTTGAACCAAAAGTGTTATTCCATGGTACCTGTGTCCGACTGTTTTGTAATTTGGGTGAGCAGTATTTGTCTCTGGGAAAACATTGCTTTGGAGAAGAACTCCTGGGGCATGCTAAGCATACATTTGAGTTGTCTTTCTGTTTCCTTTTATCTTTGGCCTGCAGTGGTGGAGAGCCGAGGAGGGATCATGGACAGCATACAGAGATTCTCCAACCTGCCAACATATCTCCCCGCGAGCCAACACATCTGCAATGCTGATGTTTTCTTCTTCCTCAAAGAAGCCAACCAGGATATCATGAGGAACTCCAGTCTGCAGTCCAGGGTGGATTCATTCTTTATATACAAAGCCAAACAGCCACCTGTCCTAAATGCCACGTACGGACCCTTTTCTGTTGAACAGCCTATTCCCTTGGACCTCATGCTGACTTCTGCCTCTTTTGGTTTCACAAATACATTCACTTTTAATTGGAAATTAAAATCTCACATAATCAACAGCTCAATCTATTCCAACAAACCTAAAATACAAACCTTGTTCTACGTTGCGGGGAAGGACTGGGATGACTATAATTCTGAGGAGATGTTGCCTTGTGTGAAGATGTTTGCCTTCCTGGAGTCTAGAGAAGTTGTGGCCAGCTGTAGATTGACAGGTCATCTAGGATTATGTGTTGTGGAGCTGGAATTGTCTCCTGGCTGGTTCAGCTCCCCTCCACCCCTGGTTTCAGAGGAGACAGCCTCCCTGGAAGGGATTACTGTGGAGCTCTTCTACAAGATTTATGCAGTGGATGGGGAATGTTCTCCAGAGGATGAAAAATGGGAAAACACTATCCACGCAGGTGAAGATAAGGAACCCCAAGCTTTGTCAGCTATGGAGAGGATTGGTAGCATCGTTGTTTACCCAAATCAAGACCAATTAAAGCAGTCTTCACTGAGGCTGGATGAAAATATCGTTATTCGCTTGCCACTCAGCCCGGTCAGAGAAGGGGACATTGTGACCTTTCATGTTTGCCTGGCTGATGACTCGCTAGCAGACCAGTTTGTGTTAAGGTAAGAGGATTTCTGAAGTGCTGCATGCTAAACAGTCTGCAAATAAGGGCAAATCAACGTTGGGTTTAATGTCTTTGGTTATATTCAGTGTTTTCCTGAGACAACTTTGGCATTTCCTCCCCGACGGGAAAACTAAAAATAGTCTTGAATTATCTGTGTGGATGACACTTTTTGGAACATGGGCATTGATTTTAAAGTACGAGCTATAAATGTTTGTTTGATTATTTCATATTTTGATTCTGTTTGCTTTTGGTCATAATTCTGCCTCTTAAATTATGCCCCTGTAAGTCAGCCAGGGTTACCGCCGAGATCTGTTTCACTGAGCAGTTTGCAGGAGGGTTTTCTGTTTCTTTGGTGAAGCATCTTCTGTTTTTATCAACTTTACCATCGTCTTTCCGAAGTCCATTGGATGCACCTTGTGCAGGTCACATGTGGCGTGGAGCTGTTTCGTGGCATTGCACTGGGGGGAGCTGAGAGGTGAGAAAATGAGCTGTGCCTCATTTGGGGCCAAACTTTGCAAGGTCCTGTCAGACCAGCCCATCCTGCTTCCTCAAGCTTTTTGACTGCTTGTTTCATGGCTCATTTTTGCTTTTAACTTTGGAGACTTTCAGTTGACCTTTACTTGTGAAACAGGAGAATTCAGGCATTTCTAACCACCCTGAGGGTTAGTGCTGCATATCTGTTAACGTCCTCAGCTGTCAGGCTGTGGGTTCAGGGCTGCACAGAGACCAAAGTCAGAGAGAAATGCGAGCCAAACTAGGGGAATAAAAGGGCCAAAAGGTAATTGAGAAGTGTCATCTGCTGTGAGAATGTGAGACACTTGGGAAAGAAGGAGTGCAAGGAAACCTCCGAGCAGATCCGTGCCTTACTTCTGACTTCTTGATCCGAGAACGATGGGAGCAGAACATGACAGAAGGGCACTTTGGGGACAGATGTTGAGGAAACAGACAGCAAACCTTATGCAGCACTTTGAAATCGTTCAAAGTTGGTGAAATAGCGCATGAATATTAATAAACTTGCAGATTGCTGCGTGAATTGGGACAAGTGGCTCACTGCACAGTGCTGTTGATGGAGGGGAAGTGTGTGAGAAACGTAATCGGGTTTAACCAGACTTTAAAAGGTTTGGGTCAGGAAGGGTCTTCCTTTAAACACGACTTTGTCTTGCTTTTACCTGGATTTACTGGTTTTTCTTTGTGAAATACGGGTTTGGCCAGCATCTACCATCAGGAGATGGGCCAGCCTCATGGAGCTGTGGGGTTTCACCAGTTGTGTATTGATCCTCAGTGCTATAGCAGAGAGATTTTAGAATTTGCCTAAGGCTCTGCAAGGATTTAACATCAGCTCTTAATTCGTGTTTTTTTGTTCTCCTTGCCGCACCACAGATAAAATTCCCAAGGTATTAGAGAAAACTTAAGGTGAGGATGTTTTCTTTCCATTGGAATTTCTGAAATAGCATTTGCCTTATGCTCAATGGCACAAGGGTAGAGTTTAGATATTTCTGCTAGCCAGGGAATAATAAAAAAACTTCTTTCAGAGTCGTTTTGTTTCGGAAGACAACATTTCCAAACTAGGTCCTGGGAGCACTGAGCACAGTACCTGTCCTGGGATTTCAGGGAAGCAGAAAAGGAGGGAGTGGAGAACTTCCAATCCAGGGAGCCCCAGGATGAGCCACAAAAGCCTGGCTGCTGCCAAGGTCCTCGTCTTCTCCCACAGCCCCCTGTCATTGCATGGCTCCAGCTGTCAGGTGTTCTCCCAACACACAGAATGTGCATCTTGGTGCTCCCAAGCTGTTGGGAAGGCAGTCAGGTTTCCATGGGGACTTTCTTCTTTGAAAAATGCATGGAATCGGTTAATCTCCAGAAAATGTTTCTGTTACAATAAATCAGCGTGTTTTACGTGCCCAGAAATATTTCCTTGGAAAATTCACTGTCAGCTCTATGTAGTCTAGCCTGGCTGGGCTTCTCTTTGGCTTTGCTTGGGTGGTGCTTTTCATCGGAGGAACGGCAAGTATTTTTACTTTATTTAACCTTCAGTTGAATGCTGAAAGGAAGAGGCCAAATGCAATTCCGCTGATGGTTCCCCTGTCCTTCAGGATGGAAAGAGCACCAGCAACTGTTGCTATGATTGTTTCAAATGACATATGTGGGGCCCATGGAGAGATGATCTAGCTGAAGTTTAGGTAGTGGGCAGGGAATTATGCTGAGGGAAACACAAGTGCTATAGTGCTTGCTTTTAATTTATGCCACTTCCCTCACCAGCTTTCCCTGGTTTTCAACTCAATGCTAATGTCTATAAAAACCCAGAGAGTTTTTATATACATGTGATTTCTGTGTGCTATAGCCAGAGAAAAGTACACTGAAGGGAATGTTTGCCTTGGGAAATCTAATTTTTGCCTAATATAACTGATTGGTTTTAGTCATTGCTGTTATGCGTGTAGCAGGGTGGGTTGCAGTCTGGCTCGTGTGAGGTGATTGATCAAAATCAAGTCATTCTCAGCACAGCGTTTGATGCCAGCCTTGAGCTCTGACAGTATGCAAAGGAACAGATATGCTCAATTTTATGCACCTCTTTACTATTTCATGCTGTGTTGTGTAGTATTTTATTTTATGTTGGATTTTGTTCTAGCAGAACTGACTTCAATTCTCACACGAGAGCCCATTCTTCCTTGTTTTAGTAAAATTTGGGATTCTTAGCCAGCTTGGAAACTGAAAAGCAATTGGCAACAGTTCCTTAATTCAGCCATGGGTGGTGTTGGAAGATGCTCACTTGTTAGACCCCCGTCCTCCCCGCAGCGTCACTTACAGGGTGATGCTGCAGCTTATTTGTGAACCTCCAGCTATCATTTGCAGTCCCTTCCGTCAGTCCAAACTGGTTTTGCTGTGCTCAGGCCAAGTCTTGATGGTTTGTTTCCATTCAATAACTAGAATTTCCGATGGAGTTGGAGCTCTGGTGGTGCTGTGCTCTGAGGAATCTGTTTCTTTTCATCCCACAACCCAGCTGGTGTTTCTTGGTGTGACTGAAGGACCCAGACGTGTCAAGGGGCAGAATTTGGAGACTAAGTATGCATTTAGTGCTTTTGCTGTGCCTGACAGTCATATTGCTCACTTTGTTGACAGATGATCTATACATGTGTGCAATGAAATTCTTATGACACTGGAGATTATTTTGTGGCCTTGCCGGTCTGATCTGTGCTGTAAAATTTACCATCTGTGAAGATAAATCTTGCCCGTTATGTTTGGTGGGTTGTCACTAAGCATAGTTTAACTGCAAAGGTGGGTGAAATGGGCTATGTTGCCGTGATTAAACTCTTTTATGGGCTACCCAGTTAAAAAAAAAAATATAAAAAAATGAAGGACAGCTTTGAGATTCCAGCAGGACTCCTCCATGCGTCAGTGTCACAGCATTCTTCAGTGTCACAAATTTGCAGGCGCTTTTTGTCCTTTGATGCACTGGAGTATCTCCGTTACCTTCTTCACTGACAAACTTAGATGAAACGTAGTAAATGAGGGAAGATGGGAGTCATGAATGCAGAAGGAGTAACACCAACTTCTGTGCTAATTTCTAAATGGAAGAAGTCTCCCGATACACATGGAGGAGTTATAAAAGAGACAGGAGAAAACAATTCCTGCTCAACTGGAAGAACAGAAATCTCATCTAATAGCATTGGGAATGGCTTCTATTTCTTCTGTGCTGTTTGTTATTATTTAACTCCGACTTGAGACTCAAAGGGTGTATTTAAAAGAAAAATGGGAGTCAATTTGTACAGCAGGAAAACGTTTAATGGACAATTGCCCCTTGGTTACAGGAAAGAAACGAGGGCAGTCTTTAGAAATAAACCATGGATTTCTGTTCTGTTTCCCAAGTCTCCCCATTTAAGCCGTCAGCAAGGATGTGCTGGTAATGAAGGCTGAGCGCTAACAGCAAATTGTGGAGTCGCAGACAAAAAGGGGGTTTGTTGGCATTCCCTACACGTCCCTAACACGAACGACCCATCCTTCTTTTCTGCCGGCTCGGAATAGGAGTGGAGATTGGAGATATTCCAGGAGTAACGGCGAGGGGCCGAAACCAGGTAATGAATCCCACGGCAGGGAAACGAAAGCGGCCGCGGTCAGGACGTGGTCCTGTGTCTGGAGGGGAAGGGCAGGAAAAGCTCCCGGTCGCTCGGTGCCTTGGCAACCTCGGGGAGAAGGATGGGCTGCTCCTCCCCACCACGCGGCACCGGGCACGCGTCGCTCTCTGATGGTTGGGGTGAACCGGTGCAAGGCGTTAACGCACGCCGGCTGGCTTCTGCTGATTATCCTCACGAGGGAAAAATGATATTAAGGATTTATATTAATAATCATATATCCATGTGGAGGGGGTTACGTCTCCTGCTAAGGAATAAAAAATCACACAGGCCATTAAAACTGACTTACGAGGCTCCTGCGTTAATAATGAAAGATCTGTAGAAGTCTGAGCAGTCGTCTAGAAGGCCAGAAAAAGATCATTAAGAGGATGTCTCCTGCCAATAACTGCCAAGAGCAAACAAGGGAAAGAAAACAGAAGGTTTTGGATCTGGAAATGCATAGAAAATGAGAGTGTAGAGGCTGTGGGGAATGCAGCCTGGCTGCCTGGGAGGAGGAGGAGGAGGAGGCTCCCTGAGGCCTCTGTCGCTTCTAAACCAGGCTGGCAGGAATGGGGAAGCATTATTACTGGGGATTATTACTGGTGAGAGAAAGAAATGATGAACTAAAGCGTCATTTTAGGATGAAAATCCAGCAGAAGTCAAAGTGTTGAGGAAGGAAAAAAAGATCCTTCTGAAATCAGAAATGCTGTTTCAGATTTAGAAATAATCACAGAATTAATTATTCGTGGCTTGGGCATATTGGGTTTTTACCCATAGGTTTTAATAAACCCAGGGTGAATGTTGAAACTTGTTATTCTTTTTTTTTTCCTCAACGTATATTGATCTAAATATAGATATGAAATAATGATATGTAATATTAAAAGAAAATGCCAAGCACTGCAAAGTCTGGAAATGCCAAAGCTGGCTGTGCAACCTCAGTTCATTCCTCAAGTATATCTGCATTACAGCATATTCCTCAAGGAAAAATCCACACAATTTTTTTTCCAGATCCACTGCTTCATTTGATGCCTGCATTGTCTTCCTCCCACTGTTTTCTCTTCTTTTTGTCACTGAATGGGAAAGGGAGTAACATCCTTTCAGGACACTCCTACGAAGCCTGGGGGAGCTGTCACTGGAATTTTTTTTAGGTTGAGTAAACCATTTCTGTAAATTCTCTTTCAGAAAGGGCTGAGCCGTTCTTTTATTTTTCTTCTTTCTGTTTGAGGCAGGCGCATGGCCCAGAGAAACTGGCTTTAAGCTGATGAAAGCCTGACATGATGGTATGGAGTTCTACATTTCACAGGGATGCTGTATGAAGGAGTCAGACCTGACTCTCTGGTCACTGAAGGGACAAAGGCATCCTCCCTGGGAGCTGCTGCCAGTGCCTGGCTCTGCTGTGCCCACGTGCCCTGGCAGTGGTTGTGCCACGCTGGGTGGTTTTCTCTTTTTTCATGTGCCTGAAGATAACCCCCTGTGCCCTAGCCACGCTAGAGAGGGAGAAGAAAAGAAGCCCCATCCCCTCGTACAGTCTCAAAACCATTTAAAAATTACAAAAAAAAAAAAAAAATTATAAAAAAAACGCTCCTTCCTAGAGCTCGAGCACTCCTAAAAGCCTAAAAACTGCTGGATCTCCGACAGTGAATAAATGACCCAGTGAATCCTGAAAGACTACAGTCAATAAAGCTTTTTAATGGAATTTTAGATAAAGGTCAACTATCTGCTACAGTAATCAGCCGTCCATGATCACTCTTCACAGGAATAAACCAGGCAGAGCAGCAGCCCCACGTGACAGTGAGAAGCCCCACGTGACAGTGAGAAGCCCCACGTGACAGTGAGAAGCCCTACTGGTTGTTGGGTGGTGGCTTTGAAGCACTTCCACGTGGGATCGCAGTGTCGTGGTGATGAAACACTGATTTTTTTAATTGGGATGGTTCCTGAAGGCAACTTCTGCACCCCTGCAAAACGTGACGCTTTGTCCCAAAACAAAGTTCCTGTGGTGGTACAGGGGTGGTGGTAAGGTGAGGGAGGATGAGGCTGTCTGCTCCATCCCTTGTGCCCCACAGCCTTGGCTGTGGGATGCTCTCTTCTCTCATGGGAGTGGGGAAATGTTCCCAAGAGTTGGAGGGGAGGGTTGATCAAAATGCAGAATTAGACAAACTAGGAATAATTTAGCCTGCGTGTGTATTTCCTCAGTGTTTCCCATTGAGGAGGTGAAGAGTTAGGTATTTTTAATTTTGAGGTTTTGGAAGTATTTCATGTGTATGATGGGGGGGAACACTTAGTGCAGCTGGAATGAAACAAGGATCCGCTTCCCATTGGAAAAGGTGTTTGGACTGCCTTGAAACCCTACGTTTTCTTCTATTCAAGACCTGCCAGCACCTCAGCTTTCTCATTCATCTGCCCATCTGCATCTGTGAGCACTGAGGCAGTGGCAATGTTATGTAAATTAATTTGCTGTATCTCATAGTCGGAGCCATAGAGTGGAAAAAAAGAGTCAGTTGCGTTGATTTGAAGTTGCTTGGTGCGCGAGCAGGTGTCTCATCTTTGCACTGCAAGTGGGTACACGGTGCCCTCTGTAACTGGTGGCATCCTGACACATCAGGTCGTTTTGTGTGTGTGTGACAAACAAGGTTTGTGGTAGGAGCCCTGACAACCTCTTGCTAACAATGTCGTGTTAGCAGACATTGCTGTTCTCTGCAAACAGAGATGATGTGAAAAGCACTTCCCGTGGATTTGGAAGGTGCCAACACGCCGCGTGACTTGACACAAACTCAGCCTTGTTGACGGTAATGGAAAGAGATTTTACATTTCAAAATGGTTCAAGTTCTACAAGCTTCTTCCTAGGCCGGTTCCCATCTGCAAAAGCTTCGTCATGACAGCTCCTGCTAATTAACTCCAGGCAGCTCCTGCAGAACTCGGTGCTTGCTGCGGGGCTGGGTGTGGATGTGCAGAGCGCTGCCAGCAGATGTGGCGCAGCTGCACGGAGAGCAGGGACTTCAAATGATGCTTGTGATGCTGAGCCTGCCTGGGATGGGGATTTTGGAGGAGGGCGTCGCTAAAAGGACACCCCCGGTTTGTTGCATCAGCTCAGACTCCCTCTGTGCAATCTGGAGGTGTGCTGGGTGGTGATCCCTCTTGGATGAGGGGTTGCATCCAAGGGGCTGCCAAAGGTTTGGCCTCTGCTCTTCTCCAGAACTTCCTTTTGCTGGGGACCATCCTGTCTTATCCCTGCTGTGATTAACATTGGTGTAGGTAAGAAATGGGAAGGGAAAGCCAGTGAAGATGGAATTAGGAGCAGTTTTGCTTGTGAGCACTGGGCTCTGAGTTCAGTTGCCTCTGTCAATGAACACAAAACTGCCTTGAGCTGACAAAACTGCTTAAATACACGGGATCACAAAGGGCAATTTAAGGAAGACAGCTGCAAGATAAGCCATTTCTTCATCCATTTCTTTTATTTTTAACCTTGTACTCGGGTTGGATACACAGGTCAGAAGAGGTTCCTGGTTTGGAGCGATCATTTCAAGTCTGGGGGCATGCTGTGGCTCTTTGCAAACTGTGTGTCCTCCTAAGCGAGTCCCTGGCAGGGAGCTTGGGGGGGAGTCTTTGTTTTGGACAATATGCTGAGTAGTCCCTGCTTTGTGCTGCCAGACAATGATGGCATTGATCAGCTTCTTGTACAGCTCTTCATTAGCTGGCAGTGCAGTAAATCACAGTCTTGTTTAAACAAGTCAGACACAACAGTGATTCGGTCGTTGATGCAGTTACTTCTACTTCTATTCATTACATTCAGTGTAATGAATAGTATTAAAAGCAGAAAAATGTGTCTACTTCGAAATTTTCTATTTTCCCAAGATGTTTTGGGCCGTGCATTGCTGTCATTTTATCCTGGTACAAACCAGATTACTATCCCATGAAGCCGATGAAGCATTGCTTTGAGCAAGCACATTGATCTCAATTTCTTCATATTCCCGCTGGTGCAACAAAGAGTTGTTTTTGTCCTTGTGTTTACCCACGAGTTTTTGCATGGTCTGATAGAAAAAGGCCAGTGTGATGGTTTGCTGACAGCTTTGGGGAGGAAGGACTTTCGGAAAGAACAGGAGACAGAAAATTGTCAACATATCTTCCAGTTTAGGGTGCTCCTCCTGCTCCCCACAGAATTTATGTCAATAAAGGACCTGTAAGGAATGGTTTTGGACAAGGCAGAGCAGGGAGCTGTGCTGTGTGCGAGGTATTTAATGCTTCAAATTGCCGCCACGTCCGCCTTGCACTCTGTACGCAGCAGCCAGGGTATGAAAGAAATCATATTAACAAAGTTATTGGATCCCAGATGAATCCGGAGAGCTGCAGGAGGAGAAAACAGTGACAAATGAGTCTGCCATCCCGAGGCACAGCGAATGGTGCTTTACAGTTAAAGCTTTCACTTCTTGCACCGCTCGCTGCCAGCCCTCCAGCGCCGCGTGGGCAGCGAGGTGGTGCCAGGACGGGGATGCCTCGTGCTGGCAGAGCTGCCAAAAGCCCCCGTGCAGTGGGGCCAGTCTTGATTCAGCTCTTTTTCTTGAGATTTCCAGAGCCCAGGGCGCCACTCCTGGGTTCGTGGCGGGGGTTCACTTCTCGTCTCCCCCCAGCTTTCAGTCTGCCACCCCAAAGCCCCCTGCCCTACGCAGTGCTGGGTGTCGGTGCCCTGGGTGCTGCAGTGTTTCACCCTGTGTTGGGAGTGACATACAGCTAAATAAGAGGGAAACGTCTCTAAAATCACTTCAGGATCCCTGTGGAGGTGCTGTGGGTTTTCCCAGCAGAGGCAGAGTTGGTCTGAGCGGCTGTATTTCCAGGGGTGTCCCAATGAGGAGGCTGCTCTTGGGAGGGCCATGTTCCAGCAGACCCATGTTACTGGGGCAAGTCTGTCACCTTTGTCACTCTGAGCCATCAGGCATGGCTCCAGCAGGTCTCCCTCTGCTCCTGACATAGTTTCCTTTAAATTGCTTGCTAAGACCAAAATACACCTTCCCCTCCCCATCACATCCTTTTGAGAATTTTCCTGCCAAGTGAACTTTCTCAGTTGCTTTTTTTTTTTCCTCACTGTGTGGCCCAAGCTTTTGTGGCATTAATGAAGGAGTCCTCAAATGCATTTTCGCTAAATCCCCATCTCTAATTGTGCTGGTCCTAGAAGGCAGCAAGTGGGAAAAGCAGAGAACAGAAGTGTGGGATAGGCAGTGCCTTGTTCATGGGCTTTCTAAGCATCAGCCCAAGTTATTGAGGGTCTGGTCAAGAAACGTGCCAAGTGGCCACAGGAAGCACATGGATGAGGCCTTTGATGTAGATCCCTGGTGGAGGATGGTGATAAAATGCACCAAATGATGCCTGGGGACAGTCTGGAAAGTTTGTCCCATCCTGGGAGGTGGCAGAGGGTGAGGGAGAAGCGGTAGCAGACTGTGAGAATGTGGCTCAGGATCCAAACGCATTGTGAGTTTTGGGTTGCTTTGGATCTGGGAGTTTGGCACTGGCCCATCTGTAATTTAATTTGCCTGGCCAGAGTCTTCTCTCTCTTACACGGAAAAAAGAGGGGTGATTTAATTGACTTCCGTAGAGTTGCTTAGGATTTGTGCCAGTAAAACTATTTGAATTTGGTTGTGTGCAAGACACGTGTATGTGCCAGTGTTCTGGCTTCCTATTTCTGGGAAATTCGTTCGGGGCAGTAATAACCCTGAGTGGGCGGGTGGACAGGACACAGATGGATAGGGAACGGTCATGTTTTCAGTACTGTTTTTAATGACACACAGTAACACTAGTAGTACATTCTTAATTATTGCATTTCCTGCTGTTATCTCCATAATGTGGCATAAGTACCTATGCTCTTCATCTAAGATGGCTTTTGACTCATTTGCCAAAGCTAATAACCCTTTAAAAATAATTTAAACCTTTTCATAAGTATTTCCCTGATGCTCTTGGGACCAGTAGTGCTTTATTTGCCATAGAGCAGATACAGAATGAATAGCAGTACTGTGGACTCCCTCTAACAGCGACCTTATGTGAGATGTAGTGATTACAGCAATTAAATCCTCTTTGCCAAGGCAACCAGGGCTTTCTTTCGAACTGAAGTTGGATTTTTTTTCCCCCCAAATGATTCTCTTCTGTCTGCATTATTCATTTTTCTTCGGAACACTTAGCCTGTATGAGTTCCACGAGCTCAAATTTGGTGTTATTATTTATTAATGACTGCATTGAGGTAACGTCTAGGACAGTCTGCCCCGAGGGGTCAGAGAGCACAGGGTTCCCCTTTGCAGCCACAGGCAGAGCAAGGCCATAACCTTTGTCTGGAGGTGGGGGTTGAAGAATTAACAGCATTTGTAGAACAACTTGGGGAGAGTTTGCATTCGCTTTTTGCTTGACTCCAAAGTCCATGTAAGGGAAGTTTGGGGCGTTTTGGTCCGCTGGATGCTTAGGCCAGTGCAGTTCTGACCGTACTCTTAAACTTATTTACTAAAGTGTTGGAAAAAATCTGATCCTGTCAGCTCAGGCTGTTCAAGTCCAGCTACATGTGGGTGAATTGAATATGGAACTTCTTGTCACTGTGGCTCTTAGTTGGAGAAGGGAAGGTCAGTGATCAGTAATTATGGTTAAGATGCAACATTTTTCTTTAACAGGTTTGGAAATTCTAGTTTAGAATGGTTTTTGGAATCTTTTTTTTAAGAGAAAAATGTTAAAGAAGTGCCAGTAACCCTTCCCTTGAATGTGCTGCTATCTCATTTAAGATTAAGTGAGTTCATTGTCTTTTTCTGCTGTTATATAAATAGCCTCTTGATTGACAAGAGAGCTAAAATGATTCTGTTTAAATCTGTACTGCTCTCCTAAGAAATCTACATTCATTATTCCTGGGATGACTGAAAGATTTACAATAGTTTATAATCTGGTATCATTTCATTCTTCTTCTTGGTATTATTAATCACCTTGTCATAAAACGTCAGGAGAACTTTGTTCAGCTTGCATGATTTGGGCTGAGAAAGCCATACTTTAATATTAATGTTCCTTAGGAAATTGGGTAGATATCTTTGCATTCTGGGAACCATAAAATGGATGAATGGTGTCCTTTGACTAGATGTTAGATGCTTACGGGCTGCTGAAGCTGAAGGGTGGTTGAAAGAAACCTGCAGCTGTACCACTGTGGGAAGAAAAATGACCATGCAGAGCAGATCCGGTTCAGGTCAATATTTGGTTATAGATCTGTGCAATCACAAGTACCAGGGAGGTTGGTGTTTGTGGTTGATCCTTCTCTGGGTTAGTGCTGGCGTGGCCACGTCAATGGTTGTGTGTCATCGGCGACATGAAACCCAGGTCCCAATTATTTGGTCATTTAAAGATTCCGGGTTGCATTTCATAAGCCTGGAGCCAGTCGACCAAGATCCTGGCTGGGTTTCAGCCTCAGTAATTACAACTTGCCAGCGCAGATTTTCTCTGCCTCTTAAATCACATCCGCTATTTTTCACTTCCTTCGCTGAACTGCCGTGTCCCCCGTGCTGTTGTTGATGGTAATAGTTCTAATGCTTCTCCTATTTATGTAACGTTATTTTATCTGTAATGTCTCACGGTGTTTGTGCAAGAAACGTCTGTCATTGCTTTCATTTTACAAATTACTCTCTTTATTGCTCACCTTCCAGTGATATACCTCAAAGAGCAGATGCTTTCCAACAGGAGGAAGCATTGCCTCTTCTACCCCCGAACTGTTATTTTTCTGGGAGGCTGATGGGATGCTCCTGCCCTGTCCTTTGGAGTCTGTTCCCAGGGCAAAGGTATTTGGGATGGTCCAAAGAGTACCCGAAGCGAGGGTGGTGAGTTGGTGGGCAGGGAGGTGCCCCCCAGTTGGTGATGCCCAGTCCACCTTCCCAGGGGCTCTGTCCCTTAGAGGCCCCAGCTTTTCCCAGCCCACCCGTGTCCCCTCCATCCCTGCATCCGCACGGGGATTCGGAGCGATGCACCGTCTGGGATCTGTGCACAGACCAGGAGAGGGCAGAGTGGACTTGTGTCTGAGACAGAAAGCCCTGGCAAAAGGCAACAGCGGAATGATTTTGGGCAAGAACATGGCTTGGTGCTGGTTCAGGTGCCCCGGGTGGGATGTGAAGCTGCTTCGTGGGCTGTGATCCCCCGGAATGGACTCAGTGCATCACCTCGCCCCAAAAACCCCTCTATGGGGCTCATTAGGACCTTGTGTCCCCAGTGCAAACCCCCCCCAAAGGGCTCCCCCAGGTATTATTTCTTCCTGGGAAGGGGCAGGTCCATTCCGGGGTGTGCACCCAGGCCGTGGGCTCGTGTTGGCAAATCTGCTACTGGAAATTGAAATTCATGCCACGTGGCTTTATTGGTTTTTCTTTCCCCCTCCCTCCCTTTCCGAAAGCTGTTGCATTTTTCTTTCCTGACTGCACTGTGCCCCTTGTGTGTGCTGGGGATTGCGAGTATATGCACTTCATAAAGCAAATTTCCCCGCTTGTCTGAAGGTTAAGAAGCTGTAAGTGAGCTTGTCTCTTTGCAGAACAACCTTCTTTTTGGACTTGAAAAACAATGGAAATGTAGTTAATGTTCAGCCTGACAGAGTCTTAGCAAACATATTAAGGGCTTCATTTAATAAAATCATATTTCACTTTCGTAGACAAGAAGCAGAGTAGAGTTGAGCCTTTTTTAATGAATAAAGTCCTTGGTAAGGCACTTTCAATCTTTCTTTATGTGAGGCTCATTCTCATTTTTTTTTATTTTTATTTATTTTATTTTAGAACCCAGGAAGATTTAGTGCAGCATTTTCTAAATTGTGTCGTGCTTCCTTTGGAACAGAATGGAAAGAGAAATGTATCTTAATGTTAAACAGACATGAAACAAAAATGTGGTTTTTCCCCAAAGAAAAGTTAAACATTTGCAAGAAAAATGTTCTTCACGGCAATTTCAATTCTGTTAAAAACACATTTGCTGTCAGAAAATAATGATGCTGGATGAGCTCTAATAATAAACCAATTTGTGTGTACCACGGGAGTGGCCTTTTTCAGCCTTTTGTTGTAAGTCATGCTGGAAGGGCTGCCACTGGGCTACCAGAGCACGGGTATTTTCACCCTGGGATTTGTGTCTGCTTGATTTATGTGAATAACTCCATTGAAGTGCAACTGGGAAAAAATTCATCCTGTGACTCCTTATTAAAACATTGCTTTTTTTTTTTTTGCCCCCGCTCAGTGACGTTCGAGCAGCCCCGTGTATTTTTTTCCTCTGGGATTTCTCTTTTTATTTCCCTTTTCTTCAACGCTCTCGGTGCACGGTGCCCCGACTGTGCCACTCACGGGGCACGCCGCAGCCAACCCCTTATTGCTGGGTCACGAATGCCATGGATGGGCTGGGTGGGAGATGCATTCCCGGGGCACTGGGGCTCCCCTTTCCTTCCCCCCCGTCCCATTTGTTGGGATCAGCAGGCACACCGGGGCGTGCAAATTTAAAATGTGCTTCGAGGGAAATGGAGTGGCGTTTCCCTCCCTTCTCCTCCCCTCCCCAAACGAGCTGTTCCCCCGACCGGCGCTGCCAGCTCGCTCGCTTGCGAGGATATTTGCACAAATGGAATGCAAAAGTGGTACAAATGCAGCCAAATTGAATACATTTACAGATGTAAAAGGCTGGGCTTTTTTTTTTTTTCAGGGTTGTAAATCTCTCCGGGGCGAGGGCTGTCGCTTCGTGTGGATTTATAGCATCTTGCATAATAGGTCCCTGAACACACTGATCAAACCACGCAGCCTCGTGGGTTTGATGCTGGTGACAGTGACAACGCTGGTCCCACCCAGCTAACAGAGCCACAGGTGCCTGTGGCAGTGCAGGTGCCTTTTATCCTCTCCAGGCTATAGTCAGTCATGCCTGATAACAGTGTGAAAATTGGATTTGTCAACTAGTAATCCCTCAGTGATCGATAATTAGTTGTAATTATGCGCTGTTTAAGTGCTGTGGAGAGAAAACTGGAGTCTGTGGCCGGAGCAGGAAATGAAGAATGGCAGGTACACCAGGCTGGTTGGCATGAGGGAAATTCAGTGTCAGAACTGAACTTGCACAAGGAACGATGGGTCAAACTGCCTTCAGTGGCCAGGCCAGGCCACCCAGCTGGAGTGGCAATAGTGTTTAGGCTGAGCAGGCTACAATAGCCCTGAGCGAGCCTGGAGCCCATAAAACATCCTGAGCTGGACCACAAGGAGCTTTGCTTTTCATTCACGTCTCCCAAAGGTGTGCCCGGTGTGAACTGTCACGGGCAAGCTGTTATTTGCGAGGAAATATCCTTTGGAGCTTTTCCTCTGTTCATGATCAAAGCTCCTTCCCCCACCCTGGTTCGGATTGTTGTCCAATATTTGTGCCAGGAGAAGCTGGAGTCCCTGCTCGAGTGTTCCCTCATGGCACTGGGCCATCCTTTGGGCTCTCCCTGAGAAGGTGCAGCTGAGACACCTGGTTTGGTTTCAGATGGAGGAGGAAAGGTCTCCCTTTGCTTCTTTTTGCTTTCTTCTCTGTTCCAAAGAGCACAACAGAGCAGGTTTCCAGATGGGCAGGAATGTTATGCCACCTGTTTGTGAAAACCTAGTTGTGCCTGTCCTGGGATTTCTGTACCAACTTTGCAGATAAATCTGCCACTGGTGATTCTTCTCAGTCAGAGAGCCAGAATGGCTCTCTGTTTCTTCATAGTGTCCCCATGGGTGATTTCTACTGCCTCGCATGCCTGATTGTCACTCTCTAAATAGACATGCAAAATGAAACTGTTTAACTGCAGGAGGTGGGAGTGAACGAGCTGGAGTAGACCCATTACCCAGTGGTATGTGAGAGAGAGCCAGCCAAATTTATGGTTTCTGAAGAAGCAGTATATTTTTTAAGCTTCTTGTATTCCTACACTTCACAGCCCAGATTAGCAGATTGTTGACAGCTTCATGATATATTTGCTGTCACCTGGCTGGAGTCCGAAGCAAGTGATAAATTTTTAGTTTGAATGAGCACTGTGTGACATGCAATGACAGATACATTTTTTGTTACTACAAGTATGTAGCGTGTCCTGTGGTTGGGGATTTTGGTGCTATTCTTGGTGTGGCCCTGAGTGATTTGCCTCCTTTCCTTGTGCTTCTGTTTCACCATCCGAGGAAAGGTGGAGAAAATGACACATTCCTGATTTGCTGTGATGGCTCATTCTTTTTCGGTGATGTTGGAGCCTGACACAGGCTCGTATCATCTTCTTTGGGTTCAGTAAAGCCCATCTGCTGGCAGGAGGGAGGAAGAAAAAGAGAAGAATACAACATTTCCAGTTGCTGTTGCTGAATTTCATGTATCTTGAGTATATGTCACATGAATTTACATTCAAAAACTTGGTGTGTTTTCAGAGTGATAATAGTATATTCTGAGAAGATTCATCTCCCAAAATATGCATTGAAGATGGGAAAAGGGAGAGTGTGAATCAGTTTTGTCTTCACATGACTGAACACCTAGAGGAACTGAATTTACGGATTTTGATTGTGGGTAAAATCACAGTGCTGTACATTGGCGAGCTCTATTCAAATGAAGAAGAAAGATAAATGCTAGTTTATTGGATTCCCTCATCTTTATAGTTCCCGGAGTCTAAATTTATCTCAACAAAGTGAAATCTGTCTTCCCCAGGCCTTTTAAAAAAGGTCTCACATATATCAACATTAATAGGATGTAGCTGTGTTGAAGCTGGTGTTCTGCTGCTTGAGAAGAAAACAGAGTGAGGTGAACTAGCTTTGCTTGCAGCGGGAGAAGGAAGAGAAGTGCAGTGTCACCCCCCTAATCCTCTGCTTGCGAGGGGAGCTGGAGCTGGCCGGGGACTGTGGCATCTGTGGCAGGTCAATGAAGTGTCACACACAACGTCCAAAACCACTGCAAAGTGTAGCTGAGAACTGGGAGTTCGGTTTAGGCTAGAAATTGTCTGTCATTTGTAAAAGCAGCTTCAACTAGCTTGAAAAACAAGAAGTTTGAATAGAAAGTAATTGTGTAGAGTGTCATCTTCTGCTTGCTTCAGTGTAGCTGTGTTTTATGGGCAGACCAGGGTAGATGTTTGGGTTGGATTCTGCCCCTGTGACAGGTCTCTCCTGCCCACATGTCCTCCTCCAAGAAGGGTTGAGACGCTGTTCAAAGCACCTCCAAAACTCTCACGTGCTTTGGCATCACCAACGGGCGGTTGTGCCTCTCCTGCTATGGGGTCGTGGTGATCACTCCCCTGAAGGGGGGCAGCATATGTACAGCAAATGGGCACTTACATAACCCTATTAGCTTATACTGTGTGATTTCAACTGTTGGTTTGCCACAGGGAGCTGGAGAAGAAGAATTAGGTAATATAAATAGAAAGATGACATCCTCCAGAAGAGCGCCATTCAGCACATATTGCTGGCTGGCCTCGTGGTTCGGAGCCGATAAGCAAATTTGGCCTGAGTCCCGTTGCAGCATTTTATGATGGCACCAGCGAAGCAGAATTGGCAATCTCAGCAGCGGTGGACGCTGTGGATGTGATTCCTGCCATCCGCTGCCCGCAGCGCTGACTGCGGGAGCCTGCCTCTCAGTGGCAGAAACCTAGGGCCAAATTAATTGTGATTAATTTTGATTACAGACCATTCCCTTTGAAGTGACTCTCCAGATGAATTTGTCCCATGCGTGCTTTAAAGGGCAAGTTGCTCAGAAGTGCTTCCGCTAATGCATCCTCCAGGTTTATTTCAAATATCCTTTTTTTTAATTTTTTCCTTCTTTCAGCAATTGGTTCCTGGTAAAAATACAGACACTTTGCATTAATTCCCTGTAGGGCTTCTCTGCCATATTTTTAGGCTTTTGAGTGGCATTGTGGAAAGCATGAAAGCATTATGGTAATGATCAAGGCCAATTCTTGTGTTCTTTATTCAGGTATCAGTTAGGGGGAAAAAAATCTGTGATGCTTAATCATGCAAAAATCCTGCTAAGAGCTCATTTAAGGGAGGGTTTGAGTGGAGACCTCAAGATTTGGCCCCTAGTGCATGATGGATTTCAACAGCAGTGAGGTGGTGATTAGGTGGAAGAACGCAAGTATAAGTGGTTAAAGTGCTGGAATGAAAAAAGAGTTAATAGTATTGTCTGTTCAACACCACAAGGAGCTGTTGCATATTATTACATTTAAAGAAAAGGCAAGTACAATGAACGCACTTTTAAGCCAATTCCTCCCACCGTTCTTTTCATTTTTTTGGGAATATTCTGTGGCTCTGACTGAAGGCTTTGTCTGGTGTAGCAGGAGCCTCTCAGCTGCCTAATAGCAGTGCAGAAGGTGTGGAACAGCAGCTTTTCTTACTTATTTACTTATAAAAAGGAGTATTTACAGAAAGCTGTGCTTTGACCCATGTTTTAAGAAAAGCCACCTGTGTTTCGCTCCTTGCTGTCTTCTGAAAGCTCATGTGAGGAGAAGCACTTCTCACTATGAGCACGCTGCCAAGTGCATTTGAAATGGAAAATTTCTGATGGAAATGGGCATCTCGGAGCTTCCAGCTGCTGGCGACCGTATGGCAAAACAATTGCGACGTTTACAATCACTCTGCAGAAGCTGCTTTTCCAACAATCAGGGCAACCTTAAATATTTATTGGAGGCTGGTTGGTTTTAAGTATTGAAGAGCACTGCTTTTCCCCCTGCCCTTTGCCTAATTAAAACAGGGCGGTGGCAGCCAGGGATCCTGTTTGCCCACGTCATGAGTTCTGAAGGGAGGTCATTTCAGGGCCCTACATGGTCTCTCCAGAGAGGGAGAGGAATTTGGATATGCTTAGGTTCACTTGGAAGCTGTGTTTTGAAGACCTTTCGAAACGCATACGAAAATTTCAGAGGAGGGATCAGGAACAGAAGAAAACTCTTCAGATTTTTTTTCTTTTTTTTTCATTGATATGCAGAGACTGAGAGCAGCAGGAAGCTCTGAGGCTGGGGCACTGGCCAAGGGCTCAAACGTCAATTGAGGTGGTTCTCTGTGTCAACTTTGCCCATTTTCAGCTAGGGTAGATGCAGACTTGCAGCTCTGCCGCCTCCTGTGGCCTCTGTTCACCTCTGACATCCATGGTTGGGTAGATTATACTTGGGGGATCTTTTGGTGGACGGAAGAGGTGAAGGAGAGCTTTGCCCTTCACTTGGTCTCTCACTCCTCTTCCACAGCTTGTTCATGAGTCTCCAGCAAAGCTTTTCCTGACTCTGCAACTGTACGACTCCAGTGCAGGACACTGATGTGTCTGCAGCCAGCTGCCGTGTCATGGGCAAGTGGGAAGAGAGGGGCTGTCTATCTCGGTGTTCCAGAAAGTTCTGCATATAGGTAGAGGCTCTTTGGTGCAGAAAGTCCTCTGCCAATTCGGAAATGTAATTTTGAAATTTATCGTTACGAGTCCTTCTGACAGCTGTTCCTGTTAGGAACTCAATCAGTACAGCATTGTGAATTCAGTCAAGTTTTCCCTTGACATGCTATGAATGCATTAAGTGATGAAATGTCATAGAATCAAAGCAAATTTGCACTTATTCCAGAGAGAAATGTGAATATGTAACTGTTGTAGTGGTGGTGGGGTAAGCAGAGATTTGCATTCCTTTTGTTGCATAGTGGAAGTTCTGAATAGTTGGGTTGAGCTCCCTGTTAATGTTGTGGTATTCTTGCCATAGCCAAATTGTTCTTCCTTTCTAACCACTTTTTTTTGCCAAGTTTGAATCCTGGTGTTTGGTTTGCAATGGCATGATGTAAATTAATGAAGGTTCTGACTCCCCTGTTGCATTCCCATGTACTGTTTGCAGAGTTCTCTTCCTGAGCTGTAGGGGGTCATTGAGGGATGAAAAGGGGGATTTTTGGCACCGAGCAAATCTCTTGTTGTTTAAGCAAACTGCCTCATGTCTTGAGTCACCTTGAAGAAAGTAGCTTTTTCAGTAAACAAAAGGGAAAATCTGCTTGCTTTTGATTGAGACTGCAACTTGTAGCAGGCTCTGCCACTGATCTGCCTGATGTAGAAAGGGGCACCTCTTAAGAAGCTGCAGCCCAGAATTAATTCCAGCAAATGTGTTTGCTCTTTGAAGAAACCCTCCTAAGGGTTTGAAATCAGGGGATGCTGAGGCTGTTGGGAAGCTTGTCCGGCTCAGGAGGAAGAGCTGAGATGGGGCCTGTGTTGACTGGGCAGTGGGTTGAGTGTACTGGGGTGAGTGTAGCAGGTGGGTGTCAAGGCTGAGCTGGCACTGCTTGTCCTGCTGTGGGACCTGTGGGACCACACACCGGGGTCATGGGGTGGGCACGGGGCTGAAAAGCCACCTCCCTTCAAGTCCTTCCTGGCCACGAGATGACAAACCCATTGTCCTCTTGGGGTGCTGAGGTCTTCTGGCTGCTGAGCCGTCAATAATGCACGCCGGCGTATCCCAGACAGAGCTTTCCTGTTCCTTGGGTTTGGTGACATGTCCACCTCCCTCTCTGCCCCTCCACGGCACGTCGCTGGCTCTGTGAGCCTTTCACAGCACATCTCTCTGCATCGAGTGTCAAAAAGCCACTCAAAGGCGTTGAGGTGTCTCCTTGCCTTGTTTCAAGCCTGCACATCTTGAGATTTTCCCATCTTTGTGTTTAAACCAAAGGGAACTTCCATTGGAAGGAAGAATCTCCTCTCCCTCTGTAGTGTGTGGTGCATTTGGAGCCCTCCGAGGCCATTTCCATAGTGTTGTGATTCATTGGTAATTACACTGCTTTAAATCTATCGTTCGTTTACTTTTCATAATAGTCCCAAGCTTTGAAACCCGCTCTTCAACTTTTATTTCATTCAAGTTTATATTGGTCTTGAAAAAAAAAATAATCCTGTGCACTTTCATTGTCTTTAAGCATTTGTTTCATTATTTGTTACATTTCAATATTTATTCCAATGTAGGAATATAAATGTTGTAACAGTCTGCAGAAAGTCAAATGAACTGCCAGCAGTAAATAGCATTTCTGATCAATTTATTCATTTTTCTTTCTGTTTGCAAATTGCTTGTAAATATGCCTCCATTTGTACAACTTTGGTTGCTATTTGAAATTATCCTGCAAAGAGATTACTACTAGGCGGGCTTGCAGGATTTCATCTGATCAGCCATAAGCTTGGTGTGATTTATTTTTCAGAGTAACCCTTCTGTTTGTGCAGTGTGCTTGGCTGGCAGCAGGGGCTGTCCTGATGCATTGGCTTGCAAGCTTTCTCTCTACATCAGCTTTTAACTAATTTGTAGGAGTTAAATAAATATCAATGACTGTGCTGTTTTATTCCTAACTTGGATACATTTCCAGCCCTTTGTCCTTGTGTTTAAGATTCAGGTTTTTTGTTTACATTCATATTGCAATTAGTTTGCCCCCCTGTATTTTCTAGCAATTCTTAATGGATATGACCTGCTCTGTCCCTTTATTAGCCTGCTCTTTATAAAAGGTCTTTAACGTAGCACTCTCTGAAGCAACTGCAACCCACAGAACCCTGAAAACCCTTTTGCTATGAATTTCCTGACAAATTTCTTTGCTCCACAGAGTGGAGATGACTTGTGCACCAGTTCTTAAGGTCAGCAGAATTGTTCCCTCTGAGACATTTAATGAAAATGAAATCTAAAATCAACGGTTATCTGCTGAAATAGCATCTTCCCAGAAATTTGAGATTTGATCTTGTAGGTACTTCATGGCTGGCATCTTTGTATGATGGTCACGGGGAATTCAAGGAGTCACAGCCTAATTTCTCCCCTTCTGCAATGCTTTATGGGGCTACGTAAAAGTAATCTGACATCAAGTGTCATGTTCAGCGTAAATCGAGAATGTGAAGGAGGCTGCACTTTCAAACCTGTGGCAGGAAATCACATTAAATTCAATGTAATTACATTGTTCTAGGTATGTGATTATGTGTTTCAACCACCAGCCTCCCACTAAATTACTTCAGATCAGTCTCAATCTGTGGAATGAAATCTTCCTGATTTAGATGTAAAAAATGCAATAAATATGAGGAAGTGCATTTTGCATTTATATTTTATGCCCACCTGTGACTGTTTATTACATTCTCCAAATTTAGCCTTTCCCAATCTCACCTGCTGCATGCAGGGAAATTGAACCCTGACTTCCCTTAATGTCATGATTTAGTCCTTGCAGCACCACGTGTAAGATATTAGCTACTTAATTTCACATAAAACTGCAGAGAGATCTTAACAGCAGGAATATTCTGTAAAAAAAAGGGTTTTCCCCAAGTGAAAATAAGACAAAATGTTCTCACGACTAAGTGAAAACTTGAATGTAATGGTACTGCTGAGGTTTCGCTGTTCTAAAAGGTAAAGAAGAGTGCTAATATTGGTATTTCTGATGGATGAGCTTTAGACTACAGCTTGCAGGCTCCCTTTTTGAAGCCCTCTGCTGTGCTGGCCGGGAGAGTGTTATACCTGAGAACAGTTGGGCCTGAAGTCAATTGAGGATGATGGCTTGACAGTGAAGATTCAAGTCAGGAAGGTAATACTGCCAGGGAGGAACAGAGCACTTTCTCAACGCCACTTAAAAAGATGTCATCCATATATATAGTGATTTTTTGAATGGTGCCTTTGTAATTTGAGCTCTTCATCAGCAAATCAGATCATTTATAGCCTAGCTATCAAATTAGAAAGCAATCTCAGCCCAGTAACATACTGTCTTGGCGTTTAATATCCACAGGCTATTGACGTTAGTAATGGAGAATAAGGTTTTGTATCAGCAATTACTTGAACGGAAGATATTGTCGCTTTAATGCCTCAGTGCTTGACTCTAGGATAAGGTCAGATATAGTGACAGTAATTGCTGGAGGAAATAATTACGACCACGGTCACGCAGGCATCGGCAGACACCACCTTTGCAGGGGGCTGATCTGAATGCTGACCTCTAACTTGATGTTAATGCTGCGATTGGAAAACAGCTGCAATTTGTTGGTGCGAAATTGCGCCCATAAAAATATAAGGCAGGTTGCTTTGCTTCTGCTTTTTCATCCCTTGGATCTTCTGTAGCAATAAGCAGAGTTCCCCATTTGTTGGATTTGGCTGCATTTCTCAACCTTTTAGTCCCAAGAGCATTTCCTGTGTGCAGAGCACCACGAGGATGGGTGACCCTTTGAGGGTGGACAGTTTGATTTATGAACAAATCTTCTCCAACCATCTCTTCAACTTAAGTACAAGACAACTTTAAGCCTCTCTCCCTCACCTCCTTTCCATACTAAGTCTCAGTGAACGGCTCTTCCCCTTAGGTTTGATGGGTTTTTGAATATCTCAGCAGTACAGTCAAAAGGACCATGGAAATAAAGGTTTCACAGCTGTAGAAACCACTCAGATTGCCGTGAAGATGAAGTAGGGAGGAACATAATTATTCTTTCTGTATTTTTCAAGATGTGTTAAGATCAGACCAGGTCATTTTCTCTGAAGAGCTGGAGAGGAGCTCAGGGGGAAAAGGGCTTGTCTCCAGGAATTAATCTCCTGGTCTTCAGGATTAGGCTCTTGAAATGTGTCTGAAGGTGACTGCTGTAGCAGAACAAGGAACATTTATTCCATCTTGGTGCATTTTTTAAAATCATGTCAAATATAATTAAGCTCCCCCCACCCCAATTGTTTCCTGATACTCCTGGGCACGTGATGAATGATACTATCTCATGAAAAATACGATCTTTTTGTTTTTCACTGCTTTATCAGATTTTTCATGACCTGGGCAATATGTTTTTCTGTTGGAGTGAACCAGAAGACTGGGCTGATGTGGCTGCATGCAGGGCCTTCTCTAGCCCTGCTGTCAAGCCTGGAGAGCAGAGCTGTCCTACCTGTCCCCATGTCCCCAAGCTGCGGAGGAAATCTGCTCCTCTGGACACCCTGGGAGGGGAAGACTCCTGAGGGACAGCTCTTCCCTTCCAGGCACAGGGAAGAAGAGCCACCAAGACACTTGTTTGACTTGTCCCCTGGAAGTAGGAGAGGAATGGCTGCTGTTTTCCTGCTCAAGCATAACTAGTCATGATGAGTTTAGCCCTGGGTTATTGGTCCTTTGCTGTACGAGATGAGGAGAGTGTGTGTGTGTTTTGTGCGTGTGTTTCTCATAGTCAGGAATTCTGGTGTAAAACCAGCCTGGCATCATCCTCACTCCAGTCACAGCCATTTTTTGATCAGCCCCAGATTTACAAGCAGATGTTAAACATTCTTAACGCGTGAAGATGGTTTTGCCCCCAGATGCCAAGCTGTGAGACCATCACACGGCCCCACGGAGCCGAGAGCACAGCGTGCTGCCCCTCGTTAATATCACTGAACAGCTGATTTCCTTTACTGAAGGTTTGGAATCCCCCCGAAGCACAGCAGATTCCCTCGCTGAATTAGGTCGTCTGTCTGTGGTTGGAGCCTCTGTATCAGAACAATTTCAGTATTCACATCCTCTAAACAAGGCTCATTAATCACAAATTCATGACTAACTGGGCTTGGGACTAGTTAGAATTGGGAAAGCGGAACAGGAATGGGAAGTGCTCAGTTGGATAGAGTTTCTCACTGTGAGTGTTTGTCACTGAAAACCATTGAATGTGTTACGATGGGCTGTAGCTGGTTTTACAGGTAGTTGATTCTGTGCCCCCCAGCTCCTCCCAGTGGGAAAGCCTGACTGTGGAGTGTTTGTTACGGCAAACACAGGGTAGGCTTTGAAATGCTGAAGGTTTAAGAGGCTTCTTAGTAGTCAGCACCTAAACCTGGGTAGTCTTCACGAAACACGAATTGTTCCTCCTCCCTCTTTTTTGATCGTGACCTTTTGCAGAGGTGCTTTTTTTTTTTTTCATCTGGTTTCTGAGGACGTGGAGGAGCTTGAATCTTAAAGAGTGGTGAGGAAAAGAGGCTCACTGGGATCAAAGCCATGAGAGTGGCTCGTTTGTATCCTCAGAGTGCCATGAGCTGTCCCTTGCTGTTCGTCTTACCGGAGCTCCCCGGGGCAGTGCTGGCCATTGGAGCCCTCTGTGCTGTTGCTTGTAAGAATCAGCTCCCAGGGAAGGATCTTTTTTAGTCCTTCACTCTTGACACGCTCCCTGTTGAATGTTGTTTTGCCCCCCAAAGTACCGGGGTGGCTCATTTAACAAGGATGTTGTGACTGAGCCATGGTGGAGGATCTGCCATCCTTACAGGGCAAGTGCTGGAACTGCAGGTGAAACCAGAACAGGGAAGTCCTGGCGGCAAATGGACCAGCTTGTAAAGGAAAAATGCTAAAGAATAGAGGAAGGTTCAGTACTGGTGCTGGGAAGGAAAGGGAAAGCTACAGGGGGGATGATGTTATCACCTCGGCTGATTTAGGATGTGAATTGAGCCCCTATAGCCTTCTGCACATAGAGACAAAATGGGGGCACCTTCCTCTGCCACTCAGTGGAGATGCCTCCAGTTTTTGATTATGGCCTTTTTGTCCTGTTACGTCCCCAACTTTTTGTCACATGCACAGTGCCAGGACTTGGGTCTTTGTCAGAGATTGACGGTCTGGAGATGGATTTACTTCCCTGAGATCTGCACAGTGTGCAGCTGCCTTTCACCCTGTCTATTGTGGTGCCAGACCTGTCTGTCCACGTGTTACCTCCCTTTGGAATGCATCCTGAAGCAGGCTGCTCTCTGTGACTGGTCTTCAGCCCTGCGAACACCGGAGTTTAATTAAAAAAAAAAAGCTGTAAGGATTAAAGAATCCTTCCCCAATCCTGCTGGTTCAGGGTGAGTAATTCCTTTCGACAGGCAAGTAAAATGCCATTAGTTTCTTGCATTACCATCAATCACTGTGGTAAGAGGCAAGTAATTTTTCTGCGGTGGCTGGTAAATTTTCCTGACAGCTTTGCAAGGCTGGCTAAGCTTTCTAAGCTGCAGCAGCACAGTGAGGAACAGACTTTGGAGGGCTGGATCCTCCTGAACTCTTTGCCCATCTCAGGCTCTGGGGCTGCTGGGGTCTGTCTGTCTGGCATCAGCTTGCAGGATGATATTTTGGCCAGATCTGAAGAGCAGAAGCTGGGACTTGGAGCTTCAGGGCATCCAGAGGGGAAAAACTGTCTCCTCATCAACACAGTTAGAAATTTTGCAGACAAATCCAGGCAGGCAGCCCCTCAGCACCTTCCCTTTGTGGGGCTTTCTCTGGAGCTCATGGCAGGAGATGATGGACCCAGCCAGGCTCCTGCTGCACAACTGGGCTCGAGGAGAGACAGGGCTCGGGACTTGCAGAGTCCTTGCCAAGTCTGCAGAGACCCAAAATGGGATTCAAAGAGCCATTGGTGAAAGCTCAACCTACCTGCAGAGAGTCTTCAAAAAGCTCCTGAGCATCACCACTTGGAGAAAGCAAACTGGGCTGCCAAAGATAAAAGCCTGTTGGCACCAGAGCCAAAGGGCTGCCTGAGCACCAGGGTGAAGTGCTGACCCTCAGGGACAGTCTTGGAAAGTTGTGGTCTGCAGCTATGAAAAAAAATCTTATAGTAAAGAAAGCAAAATGGAGGAAAAAAAAAAAAAAAAACCAGGACAAAAAGGCTTTGATGTTTTATCCCAGCTGGAGGGCTGGCTCTCATCAGCATTCGTACGTTATTAGCCTGCTCGGTGGTCATTGGTGCCTGGAGTACAAACCACATAATCATAATGCTCACTAAAGTTTTCACTAGCAGCAGAAAAATGCTTTTTTGCTGTAATATATGGTGCCACCTTTTCAAGAAAAGTATTGGTCTGAGCTGTGCTGAAAATTGAATTCTATCTTGTGGAAAGGGAGATTATTTCCTGAGGTTTCCTTATTCCCCGTCGTAGCACACACTGCTCGAGGTAAAGGTGCACTCCGGGATGATTGATTGGCAGGCACGAGAGGACTGCTGTTCCATGTGACAGGGGTATAAAGAACGATATTTTTATTTTTTGACAAGGAAGGGGAAAATGGCATTACTGGCAATATTCAGCAATGTACTCTGCAGCCCCAGTTAGCTCTGCATATTTTATGGCATCCATTTTCTTTCTTCGATTAAACAACATAAAATCCCATAAAGTAATCCAATAAAACCAACAACTACTAGTTCAGGCAAAGTTTTTAATTTTGGAAGGATTTTCAATGCTATGGGTTTTTTTGTGGTTTTTTTTTTGCCCTCCATCCCTTGTGGTCAGGTCAGGGCCTCCTTGCCTGGTAACAGCCTCTTCTGTGCTGCTTCTTTATGCAGAATGGAAGCATGGAAAAATACGTGCTAGATCCCTTAAAGGCCACCCTGTGCTGTTAAACAACTGCTGGACGTGCCTGAGGTTGGGATTGGGCTCAGTGGAATTAGAGGTGTGTACAGATTACAAAGATCTGCTTCTTTGAATGGTTCTTCTGATCCTGAGTCACGTGCTTTGATGTCTGGTTAAAGATAATCAGTTATAATAGTGCGAAAACTTGTTCCTTACCTGGAGATGCATGAACCTCCAAGGTGCTGAGCAAATTCAGCCACGGTGGTGGGCTATTTAAAAGCTGTAAATCCCCATCTGGTGTTGACCAGGACGATGCCATGGAGCTCATTATCTGCTTCTGCAGGGAGAGGGATGGAAAGTTTTTACTTTGTTGTTATTTAGGTGCTGCCAGAAACTGTGACCTTCAGGGCTTTTTTTTATTATTATTTTTATTTTATTTTATTTGTAGAGGTAGAAAAATGACCCCTTTATAACAATTCTTTGTCTCCCGGGAGGTCTGAACTCTATTCAGGCTGCAGACATTTCTGCAGTGCTGATTTCTGAAAGGAGCCTTTCAATAAAAGGAAATCTGTGAGTAGCTTTGTCTTTGCAGGAGGAAACCTCTGACTGACTTTGATTTTTTTCATTATGGTTTCCAAAGCTGTGTTTCTGCACGATTGCAAGAATTCCAAGTTCAAACCCTTTGGACACCTTCAGGCTTGGTAATGCATATTCTTCTGCACTCCGAGGCTTTAAGGCAGAGTTTCATCTATTACAACACTGCGTTGGTTTCAAGGCAAAGGGCATAGTCTGAGTGTTTTAGATCTCTCAGAAAAAGGTTGAACAGACTGAAGGGGCTTTGATTTCTCTTCTGTAGACACGTGTTACAAAAAACCACTCCAGTGTTTTAACTCTTCTCTCTACAGAGAAGTTATACCCCAAATTGTTGTGTTGGAGAAAAGAGGGCGTGCGGTTCAGTTCGTGGAGATGTTTAAGGGCACATGGCAGCAGGCACTCCTGGGCTCTTTGAATAATGATCAGCACATCATAGCTCAGTGGAATAAAGGAAAATCTCTCTCCTCTTTCGGGGTGGGGGGCAGAGGTGTGAGCTGCTTGTGCATCCTAATGAGAAGGGGATGTTACGAGTTGTAAGGATCATTGAGGCTCGGAGAAAGACCTGCTGTCTCCTCCTGATCAATAGTTACAGGGGTTAGTTCATGTTTATTGGATACTTTGCGTGTGTAAAGCATTGAATGGGTTTTAGGAATTGTGTATTTATTTGCAGAAAACTGGCAATGTTTCCTGCCCTCCAGGCAGGCAAAGGACAGAGGACCTGCTCCACTTCTGTGCTGGTGTAGCAGGAGTCTCTGGAGCCACACGAGTGGGATGCCAGGGTTGGCATCCAAAACATCAGGCCTTTCTCCTGCTGTGAAGGGTTTGTTGGAATTTTAAGACCTTTCGGCACGATCTAGACCCACATTTGCTTATACTATAATTAAAGTAATTTGTACATCAGAGGTACAACAATGTTTTCAGGTGGACTGCAATAAATTTTGGGTTTTAGTTTTATTAAGAAAATGCCAATTGCTACAGGACTCTTTTTGACCTGCAGTTTTAAGTACTGCTGAAAAAATACAGAAATATATTGAAATATCTGTACCGTTTTTAGGTGTACAAATACACAGTGTCTCCATAGAAATAGTAGGTTTTTTTCCTCCGTGGATGAATTTCCAAACAAAGGTGAGTAAACGTCCTTCTTCCCATTTTGAAGTTGACGAGACAGTTAAATGGTTAATAACATTTCTTAAGTCAATAGATTTGGACCTGGTATCTCCTGCCCCAGTGCTTGGCAACCATTTTTCTCCCAGAGGGACAAAATTCCACTGTTGACATATTTCAAAGGAAACAGCGCTCACTGTGGGAGATGGCGTTTTCATCTCCTCTTACATAAAGGCTTCAGAACCTCTCAGGTTTCCATAGCAGTGTTGGAAACCCATATAAAACAGGTTTGCTTTGTGACAGGAATAAATAAGAGTAAAAATTAATAGCTTTAATTTCAAGGCAATTAGTATGTCTTTCTGCTGTTTTTCTAAGCTCTATTTGCTTGTTTGCTTACCTAAGAGAGAGAGAACAGATTGAAAAATGGAGTTTCCGCTGACATATGAAGATGAAATCTAAAAATGTCTTCTCTCCTTTAAAAAAATGACAAAAATTGGGATTTTTCCATTGGATATGGAAATATAACATGCTGTTTAACTGCTTTGAAGTTGATCACATCCTCTGCTGACTTTATGAGCATACTCTTATGTCTACCAAATGTTTCTGAGATACCTTCCCTTATAAAAAAATTCATAAGGGGGGGCAACGCTTCTGACCTTGCTTCACAAATGTGAAATTTAACATTTCAGTGTTAAAAAAGCACTTTAAAATTCATCAATCTGGTGTTCTAGACCAGCTAAAGAACTCTTCTAGAATGCTTATACATTCTTAGGAAAAATTGGGGTCTCTTGAGGAAAACTGCTGCACTTTTTTTGAGAAGTTTTATGTACAGTTTGATGAAGAGAAAGAATTTTTAGTAAAATACTCCCCCATCATCATCTCCTGTTTTTCATCCTGCCTTATTTTGATCACGCTTCTGTAAAAGCTTCCTCAAAATCATAAGCCATCATACTCAAGGGGAGGTTGTGTTAATTTGTCTTCCCTAATAGTTAATTTATCACACGGAAAGCGCTTTACTGTCAGAATCCAAATTAAAATCCTGTTTACTCTTTTCATTATTCAAAATCCAATATGCTAGTGAGCTTGATACTTAGCATATTTCGAAATGTCTGATGGGCTGAAAAAAAAAAAAAAATTAGGTTGATAGCTTCACCTTTTCAGATAGAAGAGCAGCAATTGTGTCATCCTGAATCTCCAGCGTTGATCCCCTCCGTGGTTTCAAAGTGGTTTCTGTTCCCTGAGTTGTTGGGGTTGCTGCATGTCGGCCACCACGGGTGGTGAGCAGCTTCCCTCCTGGTTTGCACCACGCTGGTCACTGTTCTGGCTGTTTGTCCTGCCCAGTGCCTTGGCATTGACTTCCAACTTGAGCATGGGTTGGATTGAGATGTTCTGATGGGCGACAGTAATAACTGCCTTTCTAGAAACTGCGTCCCCAAACGCTTGGCAGGGTTAAGTGAGGCAGCTCCCAAAGGTTCCCTAAAAGTAACCACTGCAGGGAGGAAGGGAGTTGTGCCAGAGAGAGGGAAAGGCAGATTTCCTGGGAGGGTGTGAAGGTGAGAGGGCACTGGAGTGACGAGGTGCAGAAGGGGCATTGCCACGGGGTGCGTGGTGGCTGGGAAAGCTTCGACCCTGCAGTGGGGAGGCGTTTCGGGGGAACTGGGGCCAAGGCAGGCAGAGCACAGGATACCCATGACTCATTCTGGAAACACATTTGGGCCAATTATTGCATTGAGGTTGCAACGAAGGGTCAGCCACTGGAGTAGTTTTTAGCGTGGATGAAATTTGGAGGTCAAGTCGGTTGACTTTGGAAGTTGCTGCCTGTCTGTAAGTATTGAACCGTCTTTATCCCCAAGGGCAAATGTGCTTTTTTTTGTGCCACCAGGAGTTCCCACATTGTTTGCCTGGTAACACCTACTGCCACTGGCTTTACATCAGGGCCACGCTGAGTTTGTACCTGCTGGTACCGTTAGTCAAACCCTTTTACCTGGGGTTCCATTTCATCTGATGCCTTGCAGTGGACCTCTGCCTGCCATCTACCTACCCCTCTACCTGGTGATTTGTAGGCTGCTTCTTTTACATGTCATTTGTGCTCCTACACCTGTGACCTTTCAGAGAGGCCTCAGATCTTTGCAGGGTCCTTTGATGTGTATTTTAAATGCTTGGAAAGATAGCTTTACTTACGGTGACATTAATATGGAATTGCAGAAGCAAACACAGCTGGCCCAGTGCTGCTATTTTAAGGAGAATTTGATGGGGAAGTAGTTTGAATGTAAATACGTGACAGGTCTTTTAAAATACAAGAAAAACCCCAAAGAAGTAAATTTCTTGGAAAAATACTATAGAAAATAAACACTTGCTTACGTGTGAAGATTTAGGACCTGGTCCCCTGAGCTGTTGGAAATCTGACTTCCATAAGAGGTGAGGCAGTGCAGGATTCCTGTTTCACACGTACTTCAAGCCCACAGCAGCAGAAAGGACATTTGTCCACGGACTGGTCTTTCCTGGCCACAGCAGGACATGCTGTTTGTTATTAGTGGGTTTGCAGCAGGACCAGGAGAGCCGGGAGGGTTTAGGGTGAAGATACCGAAATATTCCTTGGCAGCTGTAGGTGCAATCCCTGGTTCTGCCATGTGTTTTCTGGGTGACTTTATGTCACCTCATTTTCCTTGTATTTCTGGATTACTCATGAAGAAATTTGGCCGGGAAGCTCAGGAAGACACAAAAGAGAGGGATGGTGCATCTCCCAGGGGGAGCTCTGCTCCCACCTCAGCCCTCCATCTGCTCCGTGTTTCCCAAAAGGTTTTGTTTTCACGGGCTCACAGCGATGAACTCCTGACTGTCTGTGCCTCCCTCCCAAATGTCATGGAGTGCGCTTGGATGTGGTGACTGTGACTCACAAACCTTCTTCTTCCATCTCCCAGCCAACTCCCTTTGCTTCCTCCACCTCTACACGGATACTTCCATTCCTTTCTGCCCATCTCACCCCCACCCCAGAAGTCCCCAGATGTTAAGTCTGAATTCAGTGATTATTTTAATTTGTAATGCTTGGCTTAATGTATCCTAACCCACATGTATTTTAACTAGGAACTCCCCAGGGTCCTCCTTCAGAACTAATTGCATGCTGTTTGTGCAATCCTTGAAATATGTAAAATGCTCTGTGGGCGCTTGGAACTGCTCAGCTCTGCTCTGGTTTGGTCTTAAAGGTGGGTTGGGGTGTCCAGCTGAAGTGCAGGCTGGGGAATTGGGATGTACTGACCCTCAGTCTGGCTCTGCAGAGACAGTATGATTTTGGGCAAGTTGACTAAACTGGCCTCCAGCTTGGATTTCCTGTAGGGGAAGGATAATGATTTTATTTTTAATTGGGCTAAAAATGCAGTTGAAGGGCTGACTACAGAAATGGTTGGAAATTACGAATGAAATTTATCATAGCTGTTATTATTAGTACGTCATTGAGAGTGAATTTAGCTCAGATCATGTTTTCCCCCATAACAGAGGGGGGGGGGGGGAATAAGAAGATTTCTAAAATAGCTCTGAAAAGTCTTTTTTTCTCATCATTTTGAGCATTTCCCATCTGCTGTGAGCACATTCCTGTTTTATTTCCTAAATATCTTTTCCTTCTGGTTCTATTCTAAAGTTCCTTTTGCCAAGCTTTTGCTTCCCAGTGACTGCTGCCAGGAGTGGGGCAGGGGCGCGTGGCAAGCAAGAATTTACCTTTCAGGGCTTGCAGTTAATTGGCTGGGAGAACCCAGTGGAAGTCCCTGCCCCACCTGCACTCAGTGCTTGGGGCTTAAATCCCTCTCGCAGCCCCCAAGTTGCTTTCCAGCTCTGGTGATTCCTTGTGCCTTCTTCTTTCCTTCTGCTGTACCAACCAAGAGAAGAGGTTTGGAGTGGCTGAATTTGGGGGGTTTCACGTACGTTTCAGGCTGGGATTGTGTTTTAAAATAGTTCCTGGCCGTTCCCAAGCTGGCAGGCTGGGGATGCTTCTGCTTGCCCACTGCATTCAGTCTATCATGTTTGTGTCTTTATATCCTACAGTAAATGGAGGGGACACCGGTCAGGGGAAAGAGTCCTGCCAGGGCCACCAAAAGTGCTCTGCAGCCTCCATGGGAAGCAGTTTCCTCTGCTGTGCCTTTGGAGCTGGAGAAGGGGCTGCATTCCCTCCCGGAGCAGTTTTGCTGGTTCCCTGCTCTGGGCAGCTTTGGTGCTTCCCTCCATCTCTCTCCTCCTGAGATCTTATGGGGAAAGTGTCATGAAAGGCAGTGCTGGAGGGTGTCACATTTCTGTTGGACCTTCTTCATCCCCAAAGAAGAGAGATCGTGAATAAACAGCCCCTGTTGCAGGGTCGCTTCTGCTGAACTCACTCGGTATTGCCCTGTCTCACATCTCTGCTAATTGCATTATCAAAATGCCGTGTAGGTTGTGATGTTTAAGAGGTGGGCAAGGGCTTTTTAGCAGGACAGTTTTCTGGCTGAAAATTCCGCTTTTCAGAAAGCAAGTATTTCATGGAAATGAAATGCCAGTTTTGCCAAATTTCCAATTGTCTGTCATGTTTTGTTCCTTTTTTCCTTCCCCCCCTCCCCCATTTAACAATTATGTATTATTAAAAAAAAAAACAAAACAACAAAAAGGAATTAAGCCATATTAGTGGTAACAGTTACTTCTTGGGTCATGCTTCTGTGAACCACTGCGGCAGCAGTTTCCATATTTTCAAGCCTGGAGATGGCAGAATTTTTGTCAGCTGGCAAATTAAAGGACATCAGCTTTTTCTCAAGCAATTCCATTTGTCCTTACAGCTCCCTCTGAACTGGAAGAGCAACACTTCCCAGTATTTTATACGTGGGGAAGGGAAGTATAAGAAAACTAAATGATCCGCCCAGGTTTTTAATTGAAGCCTGGCACAGAGTGGGGCCCACACACGTGCCACTCACCATCCTTCACCCAAGTCACGTTAGCTCTGCTAGGAAAGGCTTACTCTTTTGCAAAGCCTCAGTCCCCAAAACTTACGATGATTTTTGTGCCTGTGGAGTTTGGGGGCAGGTTTAAAGATATGAATCACTTATCTAAGGAACAGTAGGCTCAAACCTCGCATATGTAGGCTGGTTTAATTTGAATTTCTTGACTTTTCCTAAGTGAGAAACTGAATGTAGTTTCTTCTTTCTTTCAACCTTCCTGGCTCCACTGATATCCAAAAATGCAAAATGACATCTTGTCTCGGCCCACCACAGCAGATGCATTGCAAGGGATTAGGCTGGAATTTTTCCGAAAATGCAGCATTCTGAGGTGTTTTTGGAAAAAATGGAGCTGAGGAGCAGAGGATTTGATGTTCACTTGATGCTAACCCAGCAAGGCAGGAGATCTGCAGCATGCAAAAGCTGTAGGCACAGCCAACAACCGGCATGGCCAATATACAGAAGGCCCTTCACCCTGGAGGTGAAGCCAAGCAGTGGGTCAACAGGACAGGCACCAGGAGAGCCTCGTCTGATGCCCAGAGAGGCAAAAACCATCTCGTAGGTGCATCCAGACACAAGAGAACAAACAGCAAAGCTCCCTGGCTGAGGGAGGTAGACATGGCTGAGGGGTTGAGCCGAGAGGGAGGTCAGTTTTGGGGTGCAGTGTCTGGAAGAGGTTGGAACAGCTGGATGCGTAAACAGATGTGGATATCTGAGGCTCTTGCATCTTCGCCCCAACTCCGTGTGTGAGGACCACGGATGGAGGTAAAGAGGAGCGGCAGCTTCAGCTTCCATGAAAAAGGAGCTGCCCAGGGGTCCTGGATGCTCATCCCTGCCCAGGCGGGCAGGGAACTGTGTCGTGTTGCTCTCCATCCTCGTGGGGATACACCAACCCTTGGGTTCAGAACAGGCAAAAAGTGAACGCTGCAGAGTGAAGGTCTCTGGAATGCAGAAGCTGCGTAGGAGGACGTAACAGGCTTCTGGCAGATGGAAAAGGGCTGATGAATCCTGAAATCATGGGTAAGATCCAGCTGTCCTGGCGTGCGTGTCCCCCCAGCATCTTCTGCCCTTCGATTTACCTTTAATTAACCAGGATTTGACTGGGGTGGAAGGTCAGGTTAGAGGTTTCCAGACATTTTCAAAAAACCCCATGGGAACTTGAGGGGATGGGGAGGGAAATTTGTTAAAAAAATACAATTTTCACTGAGAAAGAAAAAATCAGAGAAGTGGTGTTTGGTTTTGGTGTTTGTTTTTTTAATTATTATTTTATTTTGGTCAGGCCGTAATGATTTTTTTTTTTTTAAGGAGTGGTTGACTAAGTCTAATGAAAAAAAATTATTGAATCTGTTGCTGAGGGCCTAATTCTCTGTCTCATGTAAATTACAAGTCCGTCTGAAACGAAGCCATGTAGGTGTCTTGCAGGAATTATTTGGTCCACTGTAATTATCGCGAAATAAATGAATGTTCCTCTGAAAAAAAGAAGAGGAGATGATAGGAAAGGGGCCCATCAGCTTTGAGGTGTGCTGTTTGGAGATATGAATGCCTGTGGTAAGGCATGAAGGAGACAATTAGAAAAATATCAAGTAAAATTCTCTCATTACAGGGAATATATTTCCTCAGATTGGTTATGCCAGGCACGGATTTGACCCACCAAGTCAGTAAAGCCTTACAGGCAAAAATAAGGATATCATAAAGGCAGGATGAATTGCTTCCTTCTCAGGGGAAAAGACCACCCATTGAATCATGAAGTTCCTTTGATCCAAATCCATGAACTCAACTAGAACTTAAAGGAAATTCTTAATAGTGTAACATGAGCACCAAGTGGCCACGAGGCATCCGGGCAAATCCATCACAATTCACTGTTAAGTAACGCTTCAGGTCTCAGCAGTGCTGTTTCATTCCACCATACAACTAAGAGGTCCCTCTTGGCTTTGCTTTTAATTAATTAAGTCACAGTAGTGGCAAACGTGGCTCTGCAGCAGTTGCTTTCTGCCTAATTGTCCTCCAGGCAAATTTGCAGCACTCCTGTTGAAATCCCAGGCTTGTTTCAGGAGTCAAGCTGCACAAATGAAGTCCCTGCTATTAAAAGCACTTTGTTTCCTATTCCTTGGCAATCTGTTCCTAAGGCTGAGCCCTGCTGGAGCATGGACTTCTTATTTTTTTTGGCAAATTTTTTTTTAAGCCAAAAAATGGTGACATTTACCAGCCTCCAGACTGGTTTCAGACTCTAACCATGCTCAGGAAATCAAGGTTTTCCATGTCAGCATCATATTATTTGTAGCAGCAGGAGTTTGATAACACCCAGTTTGATAGATCCTGATGCAATGGCATTATTATTTTCACCCCTCTGTTCCAGATCTAGAATAACTTGCTCCTTTTCACTCCTTCCTGCATTATGGTTTTTGAGCAGTGAAACAGAATTTTTCCATGCAGACCACCCTAATATTAGAAGACATCTTGGTCCCAAAGGTTTGCAGGCAGGAGGATGTATTTTATATCACAGTCCTCTTATTCTCCATCTTAAACTGCAGGTCAGACGCAGCAAATTAAATCAACTTATGCTTAGTCACATCTGTTTCATTTGTATCAGGCTGGTGCCCCTGAAGCAGAAGCCATTCTTAATCTCTCCCCGTTGCTCGTGCTGAAAGTTGACTGGCTTTGCACATAATGAAACTCATACTTCATCTCCTTAAAATGATTGGACCCGTGTCGTATCTTCAGAGCAGAGCGACTTGTGGTCGCCGTGCATGAGTGTGTTATCGATGGAAGAGGGAGCGTTTCCTTTCAGCCTCCTTGTTTACCTCTCAGGGTTTGCTTGTGGGAGATCCGTAACTCAAGCAACGATCCCTGTTGTTCCCCGACAGAATTAGGACGGCGCCGGGCGTGAAGATCGTGGACATCCGAGTGAGCGACGCAGACCAGTGGGGGGTGCAGGAGGAGACGGACAGCGCGAGGACCACGGCCACGGTCACCTGCGTGCACAACGACCCCGGAGCAGAGGACAGGTGGGACACCGCGCGTGCTCTCGTGACTAACAGACCCGTCCTCAAATGCTCTGAGAGGCTCACAAAAGCTTCTTTAATGAGCCGGATTGCTCTTATTGGTAGGATTGTTTCCTCCTCAGCCTCCTTGGAAAAGCTGTATGTGATCTGAGGAGAACTTTTGCCTTTCGTTTCGCTTCTGATCTTTGGGAGTAGATTATCTAATGGAACTGGAGGCAGCCCACTAGTGCTCAGCTCACGTTTGCTTCAGGGCAGTAGAATTCCTGTTGCTAAAGAGCCAACAGGAAAAAATGAGCCAAAATAGAGAAATATGAAGAACAATTGAAAGCAGTATAGGACAATGCTGTCTTCTTTATTTGAAAATCTATGAAAGTAACAGCTATTCAGTTTTATTCATTATTGCTGCAAAACACCTGAGTGTCTGTGAACTCTCCTGGATGCTGTGTACTTTGTTATGGTAATGCTCCCACAAGCTGTATTAAAGGTAATGAGAAATTTACATTGCTAGTCAGAATTATGTCTTTTACAAAACAAGCAATTTCTCTCCATTATCATGCAGTTAAAGTACACTGTGCATAAATTCAGCTAGAAATTGTATAATAATTAGGAAATCAGAAAACTTATTGTCAAAACTTTTATTTGCCGAGCCTTTTGCATCCATCTTTTTTTCCCCCTGAAAACTCCTGTAAGGGAGAAAAACGTTTGCTAATAATTGCTGAGACCTGGGCAGATTATTGTCGGAGTTTTGCAGTGCAAAGAGAGTTTTCAGTCTGTTTAGTTTCTGGAGCTGTATTTGAGGAGCAGACAAATCCCATCGAGCCCTGGGTGCCAGCTGGTTAGTGTGAGTTTCCCTCTTAGCAGCAGGAACTGCTGAGGTGAGAGTGCTCTTGGCTGTGTAAAACAGGCCCCTGGAAGTGCGAGGACGAGCGGCTGTTTCTCTGCAGCGCCGGGGCCGAGTGGGACGCTGACATTTGCCTTGGGAACCCGGCAAGTGAGGGGAGGTGAGTCCCCACTCGGTGTCCCTGGCAAAGTGCTACAGAGCCTGCTGCGTGAATTCCAGGCAAGCCTTGCAGTTACATCAGCTGTCCCATGCCCTTTTCTCCCCATTAAAAAAAAAAAAAATTAAAAAAAAAATTGAAAAAGAGGAGTGGGGGGAGATCACTTTTGTTTCCTAAGCACATTTGTGAGTTGTCATTCTGAAATTCCAGCCACCCCCCATCCTCACTTGGCTGAGGTTTCACGGGCTGCTGTGCTGATAAAGCAGAGCTCTGGCAGCTGGCTTTGGCAATGTGTGCCTTGTCTCCAACTCCTTCGTCTTTTGGCAAGATGTGCCAGCTCCTCCAGAAGTTGCTGAAGAAGCCAGTGGGTCCCTTCAGCGGGGTGAAGGCTCAGCCACAGGGTCGTTGGCCTGGAGGGGACCTTTGTGCTTGTCCTGGGGCTCCAGCAGTGAGGGCTGAGCCTGAATTAGCTCTGGAGGATGATCAGGGGGACGGGGCAGTGTCTGAGCTCTGCTGAATCTCAGGTGCTTTTTTCTCTAACAGCCGTGACCTCCGTTCTGTTCAGAGCAGGGTGGAGAGCCATCAATCTGGAAGTGAAATGCTGAGGTTAAAGGAAGACTTCATGTCATTTGGTGTCATGGAAATCAAAATGAAACAACTGTTTTTAAAGTTGGACAAAAAGATAGTATGAACACTGAAATTTACTGCCTTGTATGTGCTTTCACTAATCCATGAAATTATACCTGTCACAGTAACTTAGTTTTTATTAAAACTGAGTTTTGCTTTGTGTTGAACTGTTAAATTGCACAAAAAGAAATGAATCTCAAGTTAATTAATACCTTGACCCTTTCCTTTGTGAGATTAGTTTAATATTTTTGGATTAATTAAAGTATGCAAATAGAAACTGCTGAAAGATCATTTCCCGATTTGCAAATATTGTAGTACTTAGCGTAAATATTTAACTTTGATCTTTCCTTTAATTTGCCTTTTTGGTCATAACGGTGGCCCTCCTGTTTCTTTTGAAGAATGTTAAGTGTTTATATGGAAGTTCTGCTGTTTCATTTAAATGATCAGAAACCCGAATTTGCTTCTGTTACGGTCAATGTGCCAAACTGTCACTAGACCTGATTCGTCTGTTCCTCCTTTCAGTAATTCAGGGAGCTTCATTAGAGGCAGTTTATGTTGGAGTGAGAGCACAGGATCAATTTCCTTGGTTGCAGAGCAGAAACTATTAGTAAACAGGATCAGACCTGCCTCAGGGGTGATGGGTTTTTCTCTCTTGGAGGTACTTCCAGTTCTGCTGACTTGCCCAGTGTTATGTGGTAGTAGAGTAGGGGGTAAGCCAGGACTGGACCTCTGAGCCAGGCTTGGCTTTTTTTCTGGGTAAGAGTTGGCCAAGTTTGTGGTGGGTTTGAGCCCACCTTGGCCCCTGTGAAGGGGCAGAAAGCCCCAGTAGCCCTGTGGGCCGACTGGGCTGGGACAACTCTGGGGGCTCTGGTGAAACTGAGAAACTCCGGCAAGTCCCAGCTGAGATCCCGGAGTGTCCCCACTGCCCTCCCCTCCGAGGCAGGTCTGCTCTCCACTTGGGCTGTGCCTTCTTCTCCAGTGTGCAGCTCCAAGAAGAGCCACCGACAGGCACTGCCCTGCCAGGAGAACGGTGGCTCTGGACGGCGACACGTCCCCAATCCAGCCTGCATTGCTTTTAGCCACTCTTATCAGCTGGAGCATTTTCAAATTTGCTTACTTTTCTAATCTCTCTCCTTCTCCCCTCCGCTGTGTTATCGCTATCGTGAGTTTTTCATCTCCATTTCTCACATTTCTCTACGCAAATTGAGTGGCCATTAAAGTGCTTTAAGTTAAGACCTTTCCTCCTTTCATGCAGAGCACATCATGCCTATTCTGTGCATTACTTAAAAAAAATTTCCTTATCACAATGTTTCAGGCAGTTTACATTATATTCTATTAAAAATCCATTTTGTCCAAGGTTGTCACAATTCATAGATTAAAGCTTTCCGCAGAATGTTTTGTTAGGAATACATTCGTAAATTCACCTCTTTAGTAGTCCCATAAGCTTGTATTTAAAACCTCTTTTTGATAATGTAGTTGAACAGAGAGTATAAAAAGAAGTGATTTATTTTAAATATGCACACACAAGTATATATGCCCACATCTATTCTGTTTTGTGTGGAGCCTTATTTTGCTCTTACTGCTGCCATTTCTAAGGGATTTTTTGGTAGCTTGTTGAGTGAGGAGATTGATTGTTGCCATCTGCATCTCTTCTCCCTCATGTGCTCTCCTTGGGGCAGAACGCTGTGAATTTTGGTGGGGGTAGTTGAAGCAGCAGCGTGGTTTTTGCAAGGAGCAGAGGAATTCAGGGCTGGTGGGCTAAGCTGAAAATAGGGTGTTTTCAGCCCTCTGGGTTCTTACTGTAGGGCTATATATTGAATTATTACCAAAAAATGCTTTTGAACCACAAGGCCAAAATTTAAGAGTCTCCCAGACACAAATCCTTTGTGGTTTCCAAAAACAGATCCTACTTTTGCAAAGACCATACAGGCTCTCTCCACTGTATTTGCCAAACAGATGGATGGAGCCTTGCAATTGTTGTGTCCTTTGCTCCTGAGAGTTCTCTGGGAGCATCTCGGGAACATGCCACAAATAAGCCTGCAGTGGGACCAGGGCAAGAGGGCTGGAAAAGATGCCCTGAGAGCCTGGTCCATCTTGGCATGCTAAAGTGCCCCATAACTCAGCACTGATATCCCAAGGAATGGCATTTCAGGAGCTTTGCTGGAGCAATGTAGCGTTTTATTGCATTAGGTTGTTTCCAATCGTTGCTGAGCAGGAGCTGAGTTTCCGTGGGCTCATTTGAAAGGCCCCACAAACACCACGTATTTCGTGGTCACGGTGCTCGGTGTCTCCTTGCTGGAAAGCCAAAGAAAAAAGCTGGATGTGACCTGGGCTTTGGTTCAGGACAAACGAGATGGCAAAGGCACAAACACTTAGGCCAGAGGGTTGCAGCTCAGCTCTGAAAGGGAGCATAGGAAGAGATAATTTTCCTTACTCAGGAACACTGTCATTAAATTGTATTGGATTATTACCAGGTAAGGAGAATCTGATCCTCTGAAAAACTAGTATTTTAATCAGAAGGGTTATATTTATGCTAACTAGCAAAGTTAATAAAAATTGATTTTACCTGCAGTGCTGAGTACAGTGTTACGGAGACCAAACTGGTTCTTCTCACCTAGGGATTATTTTATCTTCACGTCTGTAATACAGCTTCCATCTCTCAGGATATTCATCACTGCATAAATTAGACTTGCATGATGGGCACTCAGAATGCAGAAATAAGGAGAGTGAAATCTTCAGAAGGCTTTTTTTTTTTTTTTTCCCACGTGTCCTCAGGAGTATTTATTCTGTTACCTGGAAAATTATATTGTTTTAATTGATACAGACCAGCTCAGCTCTCGCATTTTGCATCATCTGTCTTTAAACTTGAATGAAAAATTAAGTTTCTATAACAATCATCTCGAGAAGTGTTTACAGAGTTCAAATTATTTATTTTATAAAATGGTAATTGTAATGTGAATGTATATATAAAAATCAGGAAAACCAGTTATTTTATGTATTTATAGGTGCGCAAATGCATCATCATGTTTTAAAATGATTAACTTCTTTCCCTGTGCTTGCCCTCCATATTCCAGTCCCCTCTTCACTGAGGGCAATAGGCAGCTACTCCACCTGGAAGCCCCCGGGTGCTCTGAGGCTTCCTGGCACTGCTCAGCAGTGTCTCTGCCAGGTTGGAGCTCCCTCACACAGCTTTTTGGAGGTGTTTCCGCGCTGAATTCCCCACCACTCTGCCCTGCAATGACACTCTTGGGTCCCGTGTTGCCCCACGTGCCATCAAGCAATGGGAATGTGGTGCATATTCCCACTGTCTCCAACGCAAAGCCTGCTTTGGACACAAATTCCAGGGGGTTGGATGAGCTGAGGAGATGGAAGGGAGACCTCATGGCAGCTACAACTCCCTCCTGAGAGGGACAGGCACTGATCTCTGCCCTGTGGTGACCAAGGACAGCACCCAGGGAATGGCGTGGAGTTGTGCCAGGGCAGGTTTAGGTTGGATATCGGGATAAGGTTCTTCCCCCAGAGGGTGGTGGGCACTGCCCAGGCTCTCCAGGGCAGTGGGCACGGCCCCAAGGCTGCCAGAGCTCCAGGAGCGTTTGGATGATGCTCTGGGGCACAGGAGGTGACTCCTGGGGATGGTCCTGTGCAGGAGCTGGACTTGCTGGTCCTTGTGGGTCCCTCCCAGCTTGGCATACTCTGTGATTTACTGCAGTGACTTGGCCTTGTGGAGGATCTGGCGTGGTTGTGTCCGGAGTGTCGGTTCAGCACAGGACGCGCCGGTGCTGGAACGAGGACTTTGGTGGCCTCTGTGACATAAATAAGCCTCCAAAGATGGGTGTCTGCAGCAGAGTGCTGTCAACCCTGCTGGGGAAGGCATCGGGCCATGCACTGAAACACTCCCTGCCGGGTGTATTGCCAAAGGAGCTCCGTTGGCCCCAGGACAGTGGGTGTGCGACGTGCCATGGGCGGCAGCAGTTGGCTGCCAGCAGATCAGTTGCGTTGTGTCGCTGTGCACAAAGAGCAGGAGCTGGTACAGACAGACAGCCTCGCTCCGTCTCCTTCTGGGCCACGCAAAGGCTGTGGGCTGCGTGCCACGAGGCTCACGGGGTGCTACAAAGTGAATGAGTAAGAGGAGCAGAGGGAGCAAAGAAACACGAGAAGATGTGTAAAGCAGACAGGAGAGAACAGAGAGCAGCTGAGGGAAAAAAAGCTGGGAGGGTGGGAAAGGAAAGGCAATGCTGTCACCCGCTGCCAGACTAGTCTGATGGAGGTGAAGTCATCAGTCTTCCTCAGGGCCTCATTCCACCAAGAAAGCTGTGTTGCCATGTAGCAGACTTCAGCTAGTTTGGAAAGGAAGGTTTTGAATTAAAAAATTAGAGGTGCTTAAGATGTGGGAAGAAGCCACAGAGTCTGTGGTGTAATATTTTGGGTGTTTCCCTCCTGTTCTTATGCACTTGCAGCTTTCCTTAGGTCAGAGGTGTCATGGGCAAAGAAAAGTGCTTGGAATGTAGAGTTCCTGTGACCTATAGATCCTGCAGGATGATGACAAATAGATTTATTGGGATAAAAGTAACTCTGACCGTCTGATCATGTTCATTCTCAATGTTGATCTTTGCCTCAAAAAAAGCAAATTCTGATTTCTTGGTCACCTTGCTGATGGATAAGGCAGTTGTCAGCTGTGTTAGTGGCTGAAGACACTCCCAGAAATCTGTTTCTAACTTCCAGAAGTGGCTTTTCAGGTAAAGTTTTAGTTTAGAATTTAAACCCTTTCAAATTTTGATCTCCTTTTTCCGTATTGGCAGTTTGGGTGGTATCAGGAAAATGGAAGCCATTATGAAGGACCTGACTTTGCTTTGGTATATAGTGTGGGGTTAAAGAGCAAAAAAATAAATCAGTGGAACTTCTGGTCCTTTGATATCTTTCTTGGTGCAGCCATGAACATGCAAAGAAATGGCTTAAATAAACTCTCCATGAGTGTGGACCATAGGACCTGATCCAAAGCCTGTTGTGGACCATAGAACCTCACGTAAAGCCTATTCTGAGTGACACATCTTTTGAAAGATGAGCCAAATCGTTCTGAAATGAGGCTTGTTTTTTTTTAATTTGACCTAATTACCTTCATTTTGGGCGTCTCATTCCTAGATGTGAATCTTAATATTGATGTAACAGTTGGGAAAGTTTAATTTCAGGGTAGGGTAGTCTGCATAATTAGGACTGCAAGAATGTGGCAGGGAGGCTGGGAGCAAAATTCAGGCGTGTGTGCAGATGAGTGAGTGACTGTTCCTATCGTTATTCATCCATTGGAGCTTGCATGTTTTCTCCACATCGGATGCCAAAGGGAACGATGACGTATTCAAAAGTCAGTGGGCATCTCCAGGTCTCTGCTGGTTTCCTCTCTGCTGTTCCCTGGTTTCATGGTCATGTGGATGGTTGGACATGAGTTACCTCAGGTGGTCAGTGCTATTTAACTGAGTGATAAAGCCCAGGTAACCATGGCTGCTGAGCTCATCACTCCCGCAACAGAAATCCTCACTCAGGGGACAAAAGGGATTGTGTGTTGGATTTGGGGTGTTTACTTCTATACACAGTTCTTAGTACAGTTCATCTGATAAATGCAGGGTCTGCACATGTTTAGGTGTCTGTGCAGCCCCTTGAGACATCTCAAATCCCCTCACTGGTGGGAAAGCTTCGGTGAGCCTTAAGGAGATCACGGAGGGAGGGAGGAGACATGATCAAAATCATTATGCCATAAAAGCACTGCCTGATTCTTCTGTAAATATTGATATAGCCCCAGATTGCAAACGTCTTCGTTTGGCAAACTGAAGTCTACGCTCAGAGGAGCACCTTTACGTGGGGTGCCACTTAAGCACGTACTTGGTTTTGAGTGCCTACCTTGTTTCTGCGGATGGCAGGGATAATGATAAAGGAGGAACTCAGACCCTGCAATTAGAGACACCAATATGTGGAAAATAAAACCCTTGATGGTGAGCCATGCTACATATAATGACAGGCATTAGTGTGTCACGCTTGAAAATACTGTGAAAGTCAGAAACTGAACTGGAATTTTCTGTAGCGCAGAAACCTCCCTGAGTATATTGGAAGTGTTGCTAAGGAATTTATTTTTGGCAACTGTACACCGAGTTTTAAGTACCATAATTGGATTGTTCTTTGATATAATAGGACTGGAAAAGATTATTGAATGAATGTGAAATTGGGGAGCCGCTATTTGAGGTAGGTTTAATTCTCTCTTTTACCAGTTTCTGGGTTTGCCTCGTGGCAGAGCCTACTGCACACATTTGAATTCCATTCATGGTGTGTTGACTTGCTTACTTAATAGCCAGTGCATTAAAGTACAAAAGCTAACAACTCGTTTATTAGGCATTTAGCCAAAATTTAAACTCGTTTTATTGTGAGGAGGTGCTGTTGCTAGACAGGCAAATATTAAGTTTGTTACTTTGATTTATTTGAATCATCTCTGCCAAATACATTATAAAACACCCCTGCATTAATTTTGCATAAATTATTTTTTGCTTTGATTGGAATTTTTCATGCATTTTGCCATTGATACGCCTCACCTGTGTATGTAACTTAAAAAGTTATAAACTTTTTATGCTTATGTTTTTATGATTAACTTAAAAAGTTATAAACTCCTGTAAAACGAAAAAGTAAATATTTGCTGATGCTTCTGCCGGTGTCAGCGCGTGATTTTTGTTTGTTTCTTTTAAACCTCCCTGTTTATTTGGGAAGAACACTAAGCTGGAGTTAAACTAAAAGCCCTTGCCACATTCATTAGTGTGATGAACCTTTAAACTGGAGCTTGGGCACTTTTGCAAGACCCTGGTCCTTTGGGGTGTCTGAAGGATAACCATGTAGTCGTTATACCATTCCAGGGGGCAAAGATAGAACAGCCTTCCAGAAAGCCCTGGGAATTGGGAGGCAACATACTGGGGAGCACCTGGACCATCGTGACCTCCCTGTTGCATCAGGACTATGGACCAGCTCATCTCACTAGGCCTGTAAGAGGACAAGAGTTGTGTCCCCTTGTCACTTGGCTGCAAATGCAGGACACCATTTTATTATAAGCTTGGACGTATTGTCTTTGGGAACTTGTGCTCGGGCTCTTGGAAGCCCTGTTTGTTCTTTCTGTACGAGCTGGTCTTATGCGGATTTTCCCAGGACACTTGTTAAGGGGTTTGCTGTGAAATATTGCAGTCATTAAGGCAAATTGCTAAAGCTTTAGCAAAAAAAGCTTTCCTTAAAACCAACTGCCAATAGCTTGATCTCACAAAAAATGCCTTTTTTTTTTTTGTATAATTAATGGACTGGTTTGATTCTGCTGGAATTTCTGGACTCGCTGGGCTCCAAAGCTTGGCATGCACAACTCTCATTAAGAGCTTTGTTGTTTGGGGGTCCTTCTTCTGCGTGTGGTGTCCGGGCACTGTGGTTTTTATTGTGAGCAGCCCCGAGCTGGGGATGGGCAAACCCAGACCCTCCTGGTGTCTGCTGGGGTTGTGTTAGGCTGGGCTGACACTGAGACTTGGCTCCCCCAAGGAAATACCCCCAATTCTGGCAGCCAGGAAGGTGCCACCCTGCATCACCCACAGGCCTCACACCTTCTAGCTCATCAGCCAAAGGACTGATCAGCACTGCAAAAGAAGCAAAAAGAATTATTTTGTCTTTTCTCTTAGGAGTTTTCAGTGCAGAGATTTAAGCCTAGAAGTGCTGACCTCAGCAGTGAGGGGTTAGTGGAGGTATTTGGATATGTGGGTTTCTATTTTCACCCTCTCTCTTTCTCTCGGACAGTCCATGCTGAGTTTCTAAATCCGTGGCTGATGTATCTTTTTGTTAGACAAGCACTTCTTAATAGTGTACCAGGTAATTTCTCTAGTGACAAGAGGAAGAAATAAGTTATTCCTCTTTTTAAAGTAGGGAATAATGAATGCAAAATGCTGTCATTAAAAATCAGCAGATAAGCTGATGGATCATCTGTCATTGACAAGCCTTGCCATAAAGGAAAAATAGGTAAGTTTTTTAAAAAACAAAAATGGTAATGATGAGTATGGAACATACTGGCTTTGAATGCCTTAATAATGAAAACTATTACTTAGTCAGTCAACAACACCTTGGGACTTGCTGTTTAACAACACCTTGTAGGAGAAAATTACTTTCTTTCACACTGAACATTTTCATTTGATTGCGATTGTCATCCTGTTATTGTTATGAACTGTTTATTAATCAATACCACAGAGTTCCAAGAAGTCTGTTCCATCTCTGGCATGTGCGTTGGGCACTGAATGCACGTACAGGACTCTTTCTTCAGGTCTCAGTAGACTCGTATTTGATTCAGGGGCAGGCTTTCAGGGAGCTCATTACAGAGCCTCAGCTGACATTCACAAAGCCAAATAGCAGCTGTCCTCTCTGGTTTGTATGCCTTTATTTGGGTTTTTCTTCAAATGGGAGGCTCTGCTTCTCTGCAATGTGGCCACTAATCAAGACATCAGACTGAGACTTGTTTGGAGTTCAGTGACATTGAAAACTTGACACTTATTTGTTTGCATGAAATAGGACTTGATTGTCCCAGCCCAGCATCTGGTTTAGCCAGACACCAGTGCTCTGTTCCTCACTACATACCCAGGAACATTTATTTTTCTCATTCCTTACATGGAGACGGGGAAAGAGAAGTTCAAGCCCTCATCTCAGTATATGCTCCATCCCACAAAAGCATTTCTAATGGCTGCGTCTGGAGCTTTGAGCTCCCTTTGAGTAGCTGTTTGCTACTCCGCAATTAGCTCAACTTTTCTAATTACTCACGTTTTGCATGTACTGTTGCCCCAAGCCAGGTGAGCGTATGCATGTTCTGCAAAAACTACGGTGGAGGAGAAAAAAGTGTCAGTTGTGTTCTTCTAAAATAAGAGCTGATGTCTGTTGACTTGGAGATGCCCAGGCATTTGTACCTTTATTCTTTGCACGAGTGCTGAAAACCACTGTGGGGCTCCTTTCTCTGTGTTTTGCAGAACAAATTCTCTGATCTTTTTTTTTTTTTTCCTTTCATATATAATAACAACAAATACTATAAAGAGCAGTTGAACCGGATGGGTGGGAGTAGGAATTGAATGGGACCAGTTGAATTGGAACAAGAAGCCGATCACCTGCAGGGGGGCAATTTGTGGTTTTGCCTCTTGCGATTCCGTGAATTGGCGAAGCTTTTGGGTTGGCACCAGTAAGTCCTTTCGTTTCACTTTTTATGATGAGGGGATGTCTGCTGGACTTCTTCTCTCCACCTGTGCCTCCACCCTGGAGCTCCCGCAGAGATGAACAGAAGTGATGTGGTGATGTGAGCTGTAATTCTGTTCCAGCCATGATTATATGTCAGTCTGCTGCACACCGTAAGTGGTACTTCTGGATTCCTGCTGTGAGCAGCTGATTAGATTCTAGTACCTTTTATGCTATATATAAGGATTTTTTTTTTTCCAGCAAAGCGCAGTAACAACACAAAAGCCCGAGTTTACATTTTATTCTTTCCCCCCCCCCCCCCAAAATGCATGCTTCAATACAAAACTAAAATATTTTTTGGCATGCCAAACCTTCCTTAACCCAATCTGTCCTCCCATTCCAAATAAAATTAAATTTAAAGGTTCGTGTGGACCATAAATTGTAGGCTAAGTCTTTGACCTAGGTAGAAATTTTCTACAAAATGTGAATCTTTACCTGAATTTTGAACTCTCTCTGACAAAACGAATGCTAACTGCAAGTTTATTTGTAATCCCACTTGTTACATTTTTCATTGTCAGCACAAGCTTTTTTCCTCCAGATATATTATTGAATGAAAGAAAGAAGCAATTCTTTTATCTGTTACTGCTGATGCCTGTAATTCATCCTGTTCATTTTCTGCTATTTTTTTGTATGGTTCTTCTCTGGCTTATGTAGCACAGAAAAACTTAATTGCTTAAGTCTGATGTACTTTTCTATTCCTGGCAGCAGTGTGGGTTGCTGAAGCATTATGTGGGAGATGCCTTCTGGAATATGAAGTGTGTGTGCAGTTGGGATATGGCAGGGTTAGGGCCCAGTCCAGGAGGAGCCTTTTAATTGCTTTTTGAATATTTTCTGCAGTTCTGCCAATTATATTGTTATTTCCTGAGAGGTTTTTGCAGGTGGACAGTTTTCTTTTTGTAGGTCTCATGCTACAAGGCTTTTTTATTGTTTATGTGGCCATTTGATTTTGGGAGAACAGGAGTAAACCCCCCGAATTTATACCACCAGCTGATGTTTGACAAAAGCCAGGAAGCAATTCTTCATCTGATGGCATCAAGACAGACCCATTATTCTTCACAGCTAATCAAGTTTGATTTCTTGCTGTTCAAAGCTTTTTTCAGTTGTTAATATTTGCAGATTATATGTTTGGTGCTGGATAGCAGATGACACTGGAGGCAGATTGTGTCCCAAAAGGCTGGGGCAGCCTATGTTTACTCATTTGCACATCCTGGACTTAATTTTGTTAATTTTCTTTTAAAGAGAGCTTTAACTGGGTCTCTGGATGAACACTCATGTTCCCTGCTGTCCAGGTGCAACGTGGTACCTTGTGCAATGAAGGCTGTGGAGAAGCCCAGACCCTGCGATTGCTCAGGATCAAATTATCCCCCAGTTTGCACCTGGACAAGTTAAACTTCTCTGTGGGCTTTCAAAATGCTATAAAGGAATGGCCTGTGTGATACGTGGGCTCTTTTTTATCACGTAAACAGGGTTAATGTCAGTTTTCGTTCCACTTATTTACCATAAAATACTAGGACAATGCTGGAGCTCCTACGTACAGAGGAGTTTTATTAAGTAGTGATGATGATGCATATTGACAAGTCACATTGTTTTATCATGTCTTTTCTAATATTTACATTCTAAGTCCCAGACCTTGAAGAAGGATTACACTTGCATTTGAATGTAAAAGTGAGATTCTTCTTCTTGTGACTGGTGAAAAAATCTTGAAAATTTCATGAGACTCAAAAGATGGAAAACCAAAGAAAGAACACTTCAGAACTTCAGGAATCCTTAGGATGAGCTCCTGAACGTGCAGGATGTGATAGGTGCTTGGTGATTAATTAATGATGGAGCAGACAGTAATTTTAAGATTAGCATGGTCAGTCTACCTGTTAATACCCCATGCACACAACAGGGTGGGTTCTGAGGATCCTGCCCTGCTAATTAGTATTTCTGTGGTTTCACTAATCGCTAGAACTGGGAACTTGGCCAAAACTAACAGAAGAGACTTTCAGTACAATAAATTGTTTCAATTTTGTGATCTGATCTTATGCATGGCTCAGTGTTTCTGAAGGCAAAGGTAGAACAAAATCTCATTTCGCATGATAACTTATGCAAATCAGAACTTTTTGGTCCCAGATGAAGCTTCACTTCTATTGACATGGTGCTAGGAAAATGCTGCTAAGAATAAAAAGCCACTAAAACTTTATTTTGCTGATAATATTCCATTATTGCTTTGTAAGCTACTTTATCCATAGGGCAAAATCTGCCAGAGAAATGAGAGATCCCGTAATTCCTGTTTGCTTGTATCATTCCCTGTATGATTTATAGAGTGCTGTAGATGTTCGTGGCATTTTGCAGACATATAAAAGATTGACATGTTCTTGCCTCAAAGAACTTAAAAATTCTGCAGTTTAGCAGCACTCAGCAGTTCCTCCTGTTTGAATTTTACTTTTAATGGCACTGTATAAAATCACTATTATACAGCCACCAAATGAAATGGCATTTTATTTTTAGTTACAAATGCGATGTTTTTAAAATGTTTGCTGTAGGTCCTAGACTGTCTAGCCTCTGTTCAGTTGTTCAGTCAACTCTTCAACTCTTTACTTAATTGTATATAAAAACGCTTTCCCCAGCATTGGCTGGAAACAATTGAATGTCAGATTATTACCAGTATTTGAAATGTCGCTTTGCTACTTGACATGTCTTTACCTTCTGCATTATGTCCTTACAGTAAAATGTGAGTGAAGTTCCACCTTTACACATTCAATTTTAGGATTTCCAGGCACTTGTATACAGCAAAATCCTTCTATATCCTGCCCAGGTAATTTAACGGAATTATATATATAAACATAGCATTAAAAGCAATTTTCTGAGCCTGATGATTACACTGATTTTGTTTGTCACACACCTGCATGTACTGACTCGTCGTGTTCTGTCACTCATAGTAAACTGTCTCACATCGTAATGTGACAGATGCTAATGAACCTGAGACATCACAAGTTTTCGAAGCAGAGATACTTGGAAAGGTCTTTCACCTTATTACATGCCTTGAAAATTAATTTTATTGAAAATAAAGTAAGATTCCGGAGGAGTCTAAGGGGCTATACACTTGACCCTAAGCATGAATGAAATTCACTTGAATTTTATGGCTTGCTTTGATGGATTCCAGCCTAAAAGACTTTTGAGCAGCAGACTGGTGGGAGGCTGGAATTATTCAGAGAGGTTTTGTTCCTAGGGCAGCGAGTGAAAAAGCTCCTGCTAATTTCAGTGGGAACTCAAGTAAGCTGCAGTGCTGTTGTCCAGTTCCATTTTCTCAGTGCAAGGCAGCAGCAGGAGGGGTGTTGTCTGGGTTCTTGGGTCTAGCATAGGGCGCTCAGAGGACTGCAGGCTCAGACACCTGCCTTTCCCTTTGAGCAGCAGCTCAGCAGAGAGCACAAGGTAACAGAATTTACAAAATACACAGTTTCCAAGACAGCAAAACTTTCTAAAGGGCTTTGGGCGAGGAGGACTGCGGTGATTCCACTGTCAGCCCTGAAGGGTAACGTTACACCGGTGCGAATGTTCTCTCATGGAAGCGTGAGGATAGAGATGGGTGTAGCAACTGTCTTGTAACTCCCTGGTACGTGGTTTTCATTCCATGCTCCTTGTGGGAGATGAGTTGAGGTGCGCCGTGCTGCCTGAGCCCCACCTCAAATCCCTGTGCATCCACAGCTCTGTGTTTCCTTTGTCCCAGTTTCTCTTCTTTGTATTTCTTTGTTGTTTGCCATCTCCAGTTGCCTGCCATGGCTGTGAACTCTGGTACGAACTTCTTGTGCCTTGCTGGGTAGCACCTCCCTTGCAGGCTGTTCTCTTTCTCAGTGAGCTGCTCTGGCTGTCACAGGCTTTTCCACCCCACCTCGAGGCTGGAGAAACAAATTTTGACTCCTGGTAGCAAGTCAGGACCATCCAGTTGTGTCTTTAATCAAGGAAGGAACAGTTCAAATTGATTTCAGCTGCTTCTCATCTGCCTTAACGAGCAGCTGGGTGAGGTGAGGGGGACAAGGTGCAGCTGAGGGGAAGAGGTGAAACGTTGAGGGGAGAGGAGGTCCTGCTCATCCAGGCTCCCCAGAACGTCCCACGGGTGGCAATTGTTCCTGGCTCTCACCCTGAGGATTTGGGAAGAACCACCAGGAAGCAGAGAAGGAGGTCTGGGAGGAGAGGCTCCTGCAGGACACCGAGATGGGCACTGCCACCCTCCCCTGTGTCATCCAGGGGTGTCTCACTCGGGGCCACCACGGCGAGAACCGGATCGGCGTCTCTCTGACGTGCCCGAAGGTTTTCTCAGTGACGCTCCAAACTACAGGGATTGTCGGCGTTTGGGTCGCACGCTCTGCCCGGGTGAGTTAATGCTCTCCCTGCCTGAGCACGTTGCCTAGAGGGACCATTTGGTGTGTAACACTCTGGTAGAGAGAGCAATACCCGGCACGGGGTAAAAAGACTAATGTGAGCTGTGTTAAACGGTGTCTTGGGCTCTTCTGGGTCCCTATTCATAAAACACAACAAAGTGGCGACAAGTACAAACCTTGTCAGCTAAAGGATCTGCTGGGAATACCAGAGAGTACTTAGTGACTAAAACAAATCAAGTTTTGAAACCCTCCCTTCCCAAGGAAGGCGCCGAGGGGCTTTAACTGCGGCGAACAAGCGTGTTTGCAGTGACATGGCAGCAGGAGCGGGGCGGGAGAGAGGAGGCTGCGGGGTCAGCTCGGCCGTGCCGGGGCAGAGCACGCTGGGGTGGCGTTGGCAGGTGGCTCCGGGAGGGCAATGGGAAATGAAGGGGCTGCTTGGTGTGGGGGTGACCATCCTGAGCAGTGGACCCGTGGGGTGGGTTGTGGCTGTGCCCTCAGCCCATGCTGTGGCATTCGGACCCGCAGCTCCTTCCCAAGCCCCTTTGGGATGGTGTGGCCCTGCCTGCTCGGTGTAGAGTCCTGCTCTGCAGGGTTAAATACACATTGTGGCTGCTACCCTGTTTGGGTCCGGGAAGATTCCTTTTTAATTGTAATTAGGCTGTCTTTGTGCTTGTGGTGTGTTCCTGTATGGGAATCGTTCCTGACAGAAGCTATTCCAGGAGTTTGGCTGCTCGCCTGGTGCTGGGGAGCTGGTCTTCATCTCTCTGCTAAACCAGATGCTCCCTCTGTGACTCTGGCCAACTCGCTTAGACTCTCTGTGCCTCAGTTTCTAAACATGAAATGGGAATATTGACATCTGCTTCTCTCACAAGAGACTTGGGAACACAGTAGTCAGGGAGTTGAACACTCAGAGGGTGTTGGGGGGAATGGTGCATGTTCTTCAGGCAGGCAGAGAGCAGCACCCACGGATGTGACTCTGGCTTGGACCATGTTCTCAGATGAGGAAAAGTAATGCACCAGTTACAAGAGTTGGCTTCAGTTCCCCAGCAGAGCTTCAACCGAACCTGAAGTCTTTGATGGCCATAAAAAGAGAAGCAGTCAAGAGAATGCTGTGGAATAGACACTATTCCTAAAAATGCAAATAAACTTCCTTGGGATTTTTAGAAATATTTGTACCTAAATCTTGTTGAAGTTTGCAGCAGTATGACAGAAAATTCTACCAGGCCCTTAGTGCTTATGTCTTCTGGTCACTTATGTCATTCATTTCCCCCTTTAGTCAAGGGCTGTTTATTCCTTTGCAGGGAATAAATGCCTCGTGAGCCTCAGTTGCACCACCCCCATGGAACCTGCCTGAAGAACCTTTTTGTCCTCTCTGGCAGTGATTGGTTTGCCAGCACAGCCTGGTCATTGGTATCCTCGTGCTCTGGTGGTGGAACATGTGCTGTGCAGGTTGGGACACTGAAGTCCTGCCAGGAGCAGGCCTTTTCTTTGGAAGGGCCACAATGGTGTGTCCTTACTTGTATCACCACATAGAATACTGGGCTGAAGGACAATTTGTGTCTTGCTTTGATTTATCTTTTTTCCCTTTCATTTCTTCACTGAACTGTGGCATTGTATCCCCTAAGGACAGGACAGGGCCCTTGCTCTATTACATGGGAAGTTATTGAAAACTTGTAGGAAATTAGGTTCCCTTTGCCCATTCTCCACTATTGCATTAACTTGTTCAGAGAGCTCCAGCAGGTAACTGAGTTTTCTCCAGCAGAGGCTCTGCTGCCTCGAGCCTATCATGTTAATCTCCCCTTAATTAGATCCTTCATCCCATTCTCAGGAACAGATGGGAGGCTTAGGGCTGTGAAATGCCTGGGATCTCCGGAGACACCTGAGGAGCAGCCCTTCCACCCCTTCACTGTACCAGTCCTCCCCAGCGAGGCCGGCTGTGCGGGGGCAGTGTGGGTGTCCCCTGTGCTGCCCCTGGAGCACTGCAGGCTCACGTTGCCCTTCCAGTGTTCCCCTCCCTCCTGCTGCCTCCCCCCTCTCCCTGCACCTCAGCTGCCCTGTGGAAGGGATGAGATGAGCTGCCCCTCTTTCCTGAAACGACTTCTGATTTTATAATGGATTTTGGCTTATTAGGAGCGCGCTCCATATTTTATTTAATCTCATGCTTTGTTAACCAGGGCAAGGATCAGCTTTCCACATGGCTTTGTGGACCTGTTTCTGTCCATGTCCCTCCTCTCAAAAATACAGTTTCATGTCACAGCTTCAATGGGTGATGGCAGATCTTTCTCATGTGACACGTACAGTGTCACTGGTACTCAGTGGTGCTCCCATCTGCTAATAACGTCCTAATATCTACTAGGACCAAGTGTAGAAATCATCTCTCTCATTGCTTTAGCACTTTCTCTCAGTCAGTGGCTTACAGGACTGCTAAAATGGGAGCCCTGTGCTACCTGGGATATTCACAATCCTGTGCAAGGGTGCCAGGCAAAAATCAGTAAACCATGTCTCAGTGGATACGTTATATGGCAATGCATAGCCCTCATTATTGAGGAGAAATCTGATTACCACTGGATGTCCTGAGCTTTTCTAAGTGTTTCTTTGGGACACTATTGGAGTGTTCAGCCAGAAATTCATAGCAAGGTCCTGTCATTCATCCATAATCGAAGCTAGGTACAGCACAGCTGCTGACAAAGGGATGTTGACACAGGAAGGAGGCTGAAACACAAGAATCTGACCCCTTTTCTCCTGGATATTGTAAAAGACGATGTACTGCTGTGTGCTTGTGGTGACAGTTATTTTTTGTCATTATTGCAATTGGTTTGCTTGCTTGGCTTGTCAGCCAAAGATATGCTAGTCAGCAGTCAACCCTGTCTTTGGATCAATACCTGTAAGGAGTTGTAGTTTCTCTGATAGAAAACCTGTTTTACAGTTCTTCTGGTTTACCCCCTTCATTCCTTCCTTCACTGGTCTGGGCCTTTGGTCCAGTTCTGCAGATGCCAAGGGGTTTTAAGTAAAACACCTGCATGCTTGGATTTTAGTCTGGAACAGAACTTCACAACCATCACATGGGAACGGGAGGTGGTGCAGGCTGGAAGCTCAGCCTGTGAAGATTGGGTGTGTGAAGGATGAGGAAGAAGCTGTGAGTGAAAACCCCTATGGAAGCTTTTTCATCTGCTTTGTTTGCTGGCTCTTGGAATACAGACAAGCCCATTAAAATGAGACCATAAAACAAGCCACAGGTTTTGGTGCGTGTACAAGTTTGGCAAGACCCAAAGCACAGCGCTGGAAGATTTAAAGCGAGTATCCTTCTGAAATGATAGTTTGGAACAGGGAGCTCCACGCCAATCGATGGGAGTCTGTTTTTGTTATGGTCACAAAATCCACGAGGCTGACTCATGCCATTACAGTGATGCACAGTGTTGTCAAGGTAATGGATTTGGGCACTTGGGAAGGGTGTAAAAGGCAAGGAGGTGTTCTGCTGGCCCCTGGGAGCAAGTTTCGTATTAAGGAGATATATATATGTATATATATTTTATTTTTTTTTTATGGCTGGGATAGAGAATACTCAATTTTGTTGTAGAAGTGAGAATTTTATGCTCTGGCCTGTTGCTGTTGTTGTGCACATCTCCCATGGGATGCTGTTCTTTCCCATATGTAGCAAGGTTTGTGAACTGCTGCCTTGCCTCCTCCTGCTGGTGCCTAGGAAGCTCCTGTCCACAGGGCTTAGGTGGAAATTAGAAAGGGGGAAAAAGGGGAAAGAGTAGAGATATTTTGCATATTTTAGTTCCTCAGAGAAGAGCTTGGCTGTAAAGGAATTGTTGGGCTGAGTTCTGACGAGGCAGAGGTAAGGAGTGAGCCTCTAAGGGCCATGTTTGCAACCCATCAAGGCCTTTCTTTTTCTTTTTTTTTTTTTTTTTTTTTCACAATA